>JBBPOJ010000421.1:0-27890 GCA_038091395.1 Leccinum rimulosum
CATCCAACCCAAGAAACGAAATGGACCGTAGCGTTCGAACCACCATCAGACGTACAGGTCGTAGGCAGTTTGGCAAACAAAATCAGCGTCAAGAATAAGGACAGCAAATATTTTGGAGTGGACTTGTCCATTGAGATGCCCTCGGTGCGTTCCTTTCCCGCTGCTACTCTCGTACAGGTCGCTTGATATGTCCTGTAGTCTTTGTTCCAAGAGAAAGATTATTTGAATGCTCGATACTTTCACAAGCGCTCTTATTACCTCGCCGTAGTTGCACACTCGATAGCCACCTCCTTCCAAGTGGATGTTTTCTACAGGGCCGCTCTTTACGATCCGCGGCAGACGGTCCTCGTGGTTCGTCCACGAAAAGGTGAGCATCTTGCTACTCCATCTTGCCAATGATACCAAGCCAGCTTAGGGACGTCAGATGACTTCTCAAAGACCCATACCGAAGTTCACATCATTCCTGTACTTCACCCCAGCCATCCAATACCCCTCAAACGTCTCTCTCCCGCTCACTCCAATGTCCGTGTCCAACCTGCTTCAGAGTCAAGTCCAGCCACACCTATTTACAACACCGCCATCCTCCTCTCCACTTTCCCGAAACTGTCCTTGCTGTCGACCAATGCACTCGTTCAATCTGCTCCAGCGTTCGCGGATGCGCATACATTACTCCGTGTCTGGGCTAACCAGAGGGGATTCGGTGAAGGTTCCCTCTGTATTCACGGATTCGTGGGCAAAGGAGCGTTGTGGGCTTCTATATTGGGCTTCGTTCTCGAGGGGGAAGAACCCATCTCCGTTGTTGGGAAAGGCAAGGTTGGTAGGAGATCTCTCGGAAAGGGTCTGAGTTCATACCAACTCTTTCGAGCATCACTAGACTTTCTGGGTAATGTCCTCTTTCTCCCATCTGATGTCTATCCTCATACAGATGTTCCAGCAAAACAGGACTTTGAGAAGGCGCCTGTATTTGTGAAGGCTACGAACGGACACAAGGTGAGCAAGAACGCGATCCTCAGCGTCAAGCTTATAACCATTCATTCAGTTCCCGCCAGAAGAATATTCATCCAATCAGTCTGCTGTTTTCGTCGACGCGACCTCCAGCATAAACCACTTGGTCGATGTTCCCTTGACTTCTCTTGACATGGTAAAGTTACCAGTTGCTGCGAGGCTCTCAGAACGCTCAATGACACTCTCATCACAGCTTCGATATGATGCACAACAAACGCTCGAGCAACTCAACGAATCCATTGGCGCGGATGATGTGTTCGCACGTGTGTTCCTCAAGGATCAGACGCATCTATTCAAACGCTGCGATGCGGTCATACGGCAAGTCAACTATTCTTTGTTGTAGGCATGCTGTTTGACATCGTTCAGGGTCGATCTCTTGCGCGTATCGAAACACCGATCGGCATTCGAGTTCGTGGAGTACGGAACGCCCGACAACGCACTCCTTGCAGCAATTTCGAGGATTCTGAGACGAGGTCTTGGGGATCGCATACGTGCTCTTGCAATCTTCCACCCTTCGTCCAACTTACGGAATGTTTCCGAGACGTCCAGTCCACCACAGTTGTCTGATATCTATATCGGGATCATGTACAGCCCCGAAGATGCATTTAGGCTTGTCGACCATGGCCCTGGGGTCGAAGAGCAAGATACGCAAGCGGCGAAGGAGTTCCGCCAGCTGTGGGGCTCCAAATCCGAGCTCCGGCGATTCAAAGACGGACGTATATTTGAGAGTGTTGTTTGGGAAGTGAAGACTTCCGATGAGAGAACACATATCCCATCGCTCATTGTTCGCCATTTACTCCATCTTCACTTCGGGATTCCGACCGCAGATATCAAGAACATCGCGACACCTTTTGATGCGAAGCTTCGCCTTCCTGACCGTCTAGCAAATCTTCACCAAAATTGGAAAATGGGAGGATACAAGGCTGCTTTAACTGCTTTCGATGGTATCGTCAAGAAACTCAAATCCGTGGATGAGAAGCTTCCCCTCGTCCTCTCGAACGTCAGCCCTGTGTCCGAGTATCTCCGCTACACCAGCACCTTCAACCCTCTCCCCATACCGTTGTCTTCCTCTCTCGCACTCCCTGTCCCCCTTCGGTACCTCCCTCAGATTTCCATCGTCCTTGAATTCGAAAAGTCTTCGAGATGGCCGGACGACCTCCGTGCTATTCAAAAGGTTAAACTGGCGTTCTTTGAAGCAATCGCATCCGCTCTCATGTCAACCACCGCCGGCCTCCGTGCAACTGTGCGCATTGAACAGTCCTGCGACTCAGATATCCAGGATAATGCCTCGCTTGAGATACTTACCCCTGAAGGCTGGGCGTTTTCTGCTCGAATATGGCATGATCGGGAAGCAGTCTTGCTTGAACGGCTTGCGATGCCTGTTAAAACGCCCGTTGATACCAATTCTGCGCCCCTCAAAGACCAGCGCATAGCACGTCGGGCCTTGGACCTCTGTACGCGCCGCTTCATCCATGCTCCTCGGCATCACCGCGCGATCGCTACCCTTTCTCATCGCTACATTGCATACCCCGGCACAGTCCGTCTAGTCAAACGCTGGCTCGCGTCACACTGGCTGCTCGGGATTCATGTGTCAGAGGAAGCAGTAGAGATAATATGCGCCCGACCATTCGTTGGTACAAGTCTCATGTTACCCGAGACGGCCGCCAGCATACCGAAGAGCAAGGAGCGTGGGTTCGCACTGGTAATCGAGTTTTTAAAGGACTGGAAACCGGAAAATCCTCTATTTGTTCCTCTTTATGAGGATGGCGGCCCGTCGATGGAGCCTTCCGTCGTAGCCGTTGGCTCCAAAGAGGGCGTATGGACGATCTCTACTTCGGAAGATCCTGGTGGCAAAATGTGGACGTCGGGCGGTCCGGACATCGTAGCAGCACACCGTTTAGGGGCACTGGCCAAAGAAGCGCACAAGATCCTACAGGACACCGACGTCGATTCACATAGCGTCAAGGTGAGAACCCACTCTCGGGCTCGTTCAGTCTGTTGCTCAACGTGCGCTTTAGCGGCTTTTTTCCCATCCTGAGGATGATTACAATGTTATCATCGAACTTGACCCTGCTGTGTTACCCAGGTACCACCAAAACATCGACCTGGACGAGTCGGTATGGTCAAAAGACCGTGCGGGCCGTGCCGTCGATGGCGACGACGCTTCTTCACGTCCAGGATTTGATCCAGCACGCATGTTGGTCGATGATTTGCAGGTGAGCACGCTCAAACCTTCTTATCATTGCTTCACCTCCTGATCGTTCCGCCTAGTCGATATATTCAGATACACTAAAATTTTTCTTCGATGTCTATGGCGGCCGCCGTATCGGTGCGATCTGGCTCTTGAACTCGTCTGGAGCCCGTCCATTCAGAGCCCTAGGCGGATTCTCAAGCACGCCAGCTACGGAGGTGAGGCCACTCGTGCTTTTGTTTGTGTTACGCATATGATTCATCAAGTTATGTATACAGGGGAAAAAATCAAAAGAAAAGGACAAGAGAGATACAGTCGTACTCAATCGGCAATCCGTCTTGGACGAGATTGAACGTTTGGGTACAGGTCTCATACAAAAAATAACCGTGCTCGAGAAATGAATGAACGTAGGCTACGCATAGGGACGTTCTCTCTAGCGTTAAGAGATAAATGGAGCGGGCAGAAAAGAGTAGTTACAAGAGGATAGCCGTGTCCTGGATGATCGCTTTCGCCGCCTCGGAGCGAGGGGCAATGGAGTAAGCAAAGGGTTTGGGGTGACTAGAACCAAATATTATATCTGTTGAACGGCGACTATCATGATCGTTGCACCTACCAGATCATTCCGGACTCGAATTCTGCCTTGACCTCGATCGGATTACCATTCTCATCTTTGCCCGGGCGAATGTCGAAAACGGTGAGGATGGATGCGATGGAAATCCACAAAGTCGCGTCTGCCATGAAACGGCCTGGACAAATTCTGCGTAACAGGGCCGTCAAAAAACTTTGTAGCGGGGGAAAAACAAAGTAAAATCAAATTACCGTCGTCCGTAACCAAACGCCGAGGACGCAGGATCCAGAACTTGGTTGTTCTCACTTCCATCAGGATTCAGGAATCTCTCGGGGATGAACTCCATCGGCCGGAAATAGTTTCGCTCGTCGTGCAAGATGGTCCTAATTGTCGAAGGCTAGTTCTCAGCAGACAACTTTCGAAACGTGCGAGACTAACCAAGTGTTACCGATGATCGTCGTTCCGGCTGGAATGAAATAGTCGTTATAGACGTCGTCCTTGGTGACCATATGAGGAAGACCTAAGGAAGGAAAGATCAAATGAGATTCTTGTTGATATGATCATCACCACGTCGACGGAGAATAATCACCAAGCGGAGCAACGGGGTTCCACCGAAGGACTTCTTTCACGATCGCGTTGATATACGGCGTAGACTGTCTGTCGTTGTAGTCAGGGAGACGCCCAGATCCGACGACAGAGTCCAGTTCCGCCTGTGCCTTGGCTTGGACGGCGGGGTGGATGACCATGGCCAAGAAAAACGACGACAACGAGGAAACGGTCTAAGGAGGAAATCAGTATACTGGTTTTTTTTACGGCCCCGTGGAATCGTCTCCTCACGCTTTCTGCGCCAGCTAGAGAACTCCCGTGAACATGCCATCCCGTGGACTCTAACATCAAAGATGCAAATCTTACCGGCGTATGCAAGTCCAGCACAACCTTTGATTATCTCAACCTGCTCCTCCGTGTCCTCGGTGCTCGACAGATCGTTCATGAGGTGGCTGACGAAACAGGGAGATGCGGTTCCCGCAGCCTTTCGGTGGATCAGCTTTAACCTACAACGGTGCTGGAGACAAAGCACTAACCAATGATTTCTGTACGGCGGTGAAGGGAGCGTCTCGCATTTCTAGCACGTACTTCTTCCAAATCGCAGCCTTCTTCTGGAATCCCGCCCCGGGCACCCACCCTGGCACATATTTCACTGTTGCGTCACGGTCAGCTGAAAACGATCCTACTCGAGAAGAGACCATCACTCACACCAAGGGAATACGTCGACGAGAAACGCTCCTGGAGCCGCAGCCTTTGCCATCCCTTCCAGAGCCCTCTCAGCGATATCGATATACCTGTCCTCCTTTTGCGCAATCTCTATGCCATATATCACGTCCATGATCACCGCTGCTGCATTGCTTCGCGGCCGTTAATCTCGCAAACTGAAAAGCGAAGGATTCCTTGCTTACTGTCTGAGGTGTTCGATGAGGTTTTCCGGGGAGTCTAAAATATTTCTGAGAAGTCTGTACGCGTCCCTTCGTTGAAGGGGCCAGTAAGTCGGGGCCACGGTCGGTCGGAATTGGCGCTCAAACATCTTGCGATGTTTTCTCCACCGCTCCCCTGCACAACCACACAGATGTCATCAGTCATTCAGCGCGGGGACGATAGCAAGGAAATACGAACCATATGGCATGTGACCGAAACTCCAGTCCCAGCCCATCCTAAGCAATGGATGAGTCACTGTCCTGTCGCTGCATCGGTGGAAAAAAAAATACTCACAAACCATTGATCATCGGGAGCGTGTTTCTATCAGAGTAGTTCGCAAACCTCTTCTCGAATAGATCGTTCGCGATCTGCGGGGAGTTGACGAAGAGCAGGCGGTGCCCTATGACATTGGCATAGACCAGGTCACCTTGAAATAGGTGTTCAGATCGAAGAGCGCGCGTATGACGAAACAGAAACAGACCATATTTGTTTGCCCAGGCATTATAGGTGGCAGCCTCTTTTTTCAAAGGAATGTCGAATAGATTACCGATCAGAGGAAGAGGTTTTGGACCAGGGGGCAGCGGGTAGCGCGATCGCGACCTGCGAGTGCTTGCAATGTAAATTGTCACCACACCCCAAAGCGCGATGAGAGTTGCGAGAGTGGGCGAGATCGACATTGGAGGCTTTTCGATTTTTCATTGCGAGTCGATGCAACACTTATAGGCGGAATTTGTGGTGTCCAACGCCCGGACAAGAACTCGGTGAAATTCAGCCTAGAAACAAGACAAGATAGATTGTGTCTCATTTTTTTTTCCCCTTGTCGTTGGCAGACCAGATAGGCAATCCCAAATCTAGAACGATCGTTCAACTTGGATTCTTTTGTTCCATCAATCGAAATGAACGACTTACGGCGATGATAGTACCTGTCGAATCGGTTAGATTCGCCCGGGCCGAATCATTTGTGGATGAGTTCGCTGTAAATTACGTTTCGGCCCCGGACTTTCTGAGTGGGTATGCTGGCAGCTGTGAGGTTCAGCCTCCGTCAGTGACATTGTCCACTTGTCGGCAGTGCAAGGAACGTTCCGTATTGTAGTATTATAGGTGCCGAGACAATTCAAACTGACCAATTGTTCCCGGCGGCGAGCACCATGATAAAAGTTCTTAAGTGTGACTCGGTCCCACGCCCTACTACAATCGAGACGGCGAAAATGTGTCAGACCATGGTAGGGCTGGTGGTGGTGCGGTGACTGACTCTGTAAACGTCCGAAGCGGGCAAGTACTAGTTCAGCCAAAAAACTACGTAGTCAACTTGAAACGGACCCACTGAGTGAGGGAACCACCAAGTCCTCCTTCGGAGAAGCAGAAAAATCACCGCCACCGGTGTAATATTAGACACGGACGAAACGATCGAGTCAGGAAAGTCCCATCGTTATTCAACTCCTTTGGCATGAATAATCATACAAATAAAAAGAAACTCGAACAGATCTACACTTAGTTGGCGGGCGGTGCTTCCTCTACTGCAGCATTTAGATTCGACCCTGCGAGTTCAGATGGACCGGGCCTCGAGAAATCGTAGTCCGCAAGACGATTCGGCGATCGAGAAGCGATGGAAGAATGCATGAAATCTGGTGTCATGAACGCAAATTGGGTATAGATCGAGTCGGCAGGGTACTGGTCCGGCAGGAGAGCGAACAAGAGTCTGTTGACCATTCCACCGTATGCCCCATCGTCTTTATTGATCATGCAATGCTGGTATCCCCAGGATGTTAGATTGTATGCTAATTGAGCGTCAGATGGAGTGGATGGAGTGGAAATGATACAAGTACTGACGGGTGAGGTCCACTGTTAGGAACCTGTCGCCACGAGTCAGGCATACCGCATCGGCAAGGATAGCACGCGAGATCGTAAAGCCTGGACACAGCCCAGCGCCCGGCATTGGCGGCTTTGTTTCCTCTGCTTGCAGACCGACCTTCAAAAGACGTTAGCATTAGTATCAATGATATCCTCCGGCCATCAGCATACGAACGTAAAGTTCTAAATCATCAATATGTCCGTAAAGCGCTTCTGCTACAGTCTGCAGAATGATTCAATGATTTCAACGAAACGGGTGAGTCGCGAGAGGACTCTTACGTAGATGTTTGGGTCTGGATTCCATTCTCGAAATGACTCATATGCTAAAAGAGCTCAGCAAGTGGGGGCTATAAAATGGCCTGAGATAACCCACGTCGTAACCCAAAAAACTTGCGAAACTCGTTCAGCTAAGGGATTGTGGTAGTAAATTGCATGATCACAGGAAGATGCCGTCTCACAGTGCAAGCCCCCCATTTCCTTGCCTGCTCGATGGCCAAAATCTCTATCACTCTCATTGCAGGGGGACAACCTCTGGCGCGAAATGCGGCAGCACGTGCCTCGGTTGCATCTTGCAAAATCCGGGCAAGGTCGTTGTCAGAGAAACTACCATCAGGGCCCCGTTCCAGTCTAGCAGCGCACTGGATTACGAAACTGAAGACAGTACATGGACCGTAAAACATACCCGCCAAATGTCCAGTTCCTGATGTTGCCAGGAGGCACCATCTTTTCCCGAACCACTGTACTAAATTCATTTAAAGTCACCTGTAGGGAAATGCATCAAGTTTTTGACACAGATGACGACAAGAAAGCTTGCCGTTTTCGGGTCTTTGCCATCAAAGAGTTCTTCAAACATTCCGTTCAGCCATTTCTCGTCTTGTTTGCTGATGGAAGCATGCCAACGGTACAGTAGGTTAAACTCGATCGAAACAGCATTTCCTTCTCCCCGAGGAGACACACTATGGTCGGATTCGCGATATTCCTGTCGGTCAATGCCAGCAATGATCATCTATCCTGTGCAATCAGACAACCACTTACCTCGAGTGGGTCAAGCCGCCAGGTCAGGCCGTCCCTTACGAGTCCCAAGATGCCGCCAACATAATCTGCAAGGATTATCTGCATAAAGAACGCAGTATTGACTAGTCGTGCTCTGGAGAAAATTTCGTCATCTTGAGCAAGTTGGGATTTCTTCTCGTCGGGCGGAGGCGAGGTGAAGGACCCGAGTTCGTTGAGCTCCAGGATTTTCTGTGCAATATACTACCATAGGATTAATACACATACGTATTATTGATCTGACAACAAACTCACGTTATGGTGACGACTGAAGAGCACGGCGAGTGCGCCAACAGGAGGAGGCATGAACAGCAGACGGGAATCCGAGAAAGTATCGTTCCAGATCATCCCGGTGCCATCCTTTCTCCGTATGTCGTCAACTTTTTGAGCGCTATTCCCGTAGACAAAGCCCAGATCAAGATAGCTACTTGTATCGTTGACTGTCCAGTCCACCATATTTGTGTTGAAGATAGTGTGAATGATGAGATCTGCGAATGCGAAAAAAAAGCTCGACAAGCCTCCAGGGTGGGGGATAAAGTCATCATTACGCCGACTTAGGAGACTATCGAACAGTACGCCCGAGTCTGGAAGAGATGGAAGGGTCGAGATATGGGTAGAGGGCACAGAACGTGCGTATGGTTGGCCGGCCTGTCCGAGAGACGGTAGGAGGACATTGTAGTTGGAGCCATCTGCACTTCGGAATGCATAGGGGACATTGAGTTTCTTTTCGACGGCTGACGGGCTATTGTGGAAGGTGGAAAGAAATCCGGTGGAGGGATGGGGGAGGTCCTTGTATACTATTGCGAATGTATCAATCTCACTTGTCGCAGAGGATGAGACCCGGAATCAACAACCCACGTAAACTGATGAAAAGCTGCTCTGCGAATTCGCCGAATGCTGAGTCGTCAGGAAGGCGCGCCATCATTGTCACAACCCTTTCGAGCTGAACGCAGTATAAGAGCACGAATACATGATGGCATAGAATACTTGCAAAAAACTCTCTGTCATTGATTGCGCTACTATGGATTATGGCATCTGCGAATGCCGGCTGCCACAAATGAGATCGTATCATCGTGACGGTGCAGAGAACTAACCACATCATCGAGAGTGAAAGGTAGGCCACGTTGGGCGATTTGTTCAAGGTCGTGAAATGTCCTACCGGGGGCGCGCTTGAGCGAGGTGACATTACTTATGATAGATTGCACTCGAGCGAGCAGCTTCTGTAACGCAGATTTCAGCGATGTCTCGAGCCCGAGAACATGCTGGGATTGACTCGTTGGCTGCATTGATATACTGATAGCTTGAATCGTAGTTCGACGGCTTGCTTTTCGGGCCCGATCCTGCCGTGCGAGAGCGCGATGTCCCAAGCTGTAGGAGCAGTATGGTGTTAGCTCCAACCCCGAGGAAAACAGTGGAAACGTACTCCGTGAGCTACTATACAAGAGTACCTTCAGAGACACTGCTATTTCCAGGCGCTCTTGGAGGAAGGGAACGAAAGACTCTGCCCGCATGGTGGCATATATATATGGTGAATGAGACCATCGACGTGGAAAGGAGTACCCATTGAGTGATACTTAGTCGCCGTGCTATTTCATGGGTCCCGTGGTTTGGTGTATTCGTGTGCTACCATCATAAGAATAGTTACGACGTGGGTAACGTTGGCATGACATGGGTACGAGGAGGAGAGAGCAAGACATTACGCTTAGGTCAGCAAATGGGGGTCGGGTTACCTAATTAACACTTGGCCTTTGCTCGTCGTTGTTCACGATGGCGCCGGACTTGTTTTCTTTCCTCGATAATGCCCCACTAAAAGACGAAAGTGATGATGAAGAAATTGAGGAAAGGATACCAATATCCGCGCCTTCCCTTGGTCAAAAGCGAAAATCGACTCCCGACCCAACCAGGCTGCCACCAACGCCTTTCGATGTCCTCGAAAGACCCGTGAAACGGTCTCGTGCCGCAAGCCCAGTTCCTGTCGTGGTCGATGAGTTTCAGACAGAGGCAAAGCGTGAGATGGCGGCGAGCGGTGGATTGACTGGTCCTGTCGAAGAGGGCTCGAGATTGGAACTTCGACATCAGGTTCGTCGTTTTCGCGAGACTTTTACCGTTGGAATCTCATCCTGCACAGGTTCGGCACCAAGTCGCTATACCTCCTGGGTACGACTATGTGCCCATAGCCAAGCATATTCCTCCCTCCAAACCCGTCAGGGAGTATAAATTTACACTCGATCCGTTCCAGCAGGTTTCGGTATATGCCATCCAACGGAATGAGAGTGTTCTGGTATCGGCGCATACTAGTGCCGGTAAGACCGTGGTGGCAGAATATGCCATAGCTCAATGTCTCCAGAACCGCCAACGTGTAATATACACTAGTCCAATAAAAGTGAGCGAGTTTGAACCACGATCGTGAAATCCGAGAGATCAACCCGTTTGCCTTCGTGTAGGCTCTCAGTAATCAAAAGTACCGCGAGATGCTTGCTGAATTTGGTGACGTCGGTCTCATGACGGGAGACGTTACGATCAACCCATCTGCGACCTGTTTGGTCATGACGACAGAAGTGAGTATCTTATCGTTTCGCAGTTCATTTTTACCAATAAACCAGATTCTGCGCTCCATGTTGTACCGCGGTTCTGAAATCATGCGAGAAGTCGCATGGGTCATATTCGACGAGATTCACTACATGCGAGATAAAGAGCGTGGCGTAGTCTGGGAGGAAACGATCATCTTGCTCCCTCACACCGTTCGATACGTCTTTCTATCAGCCACCATTCCCAACGCCATGCAATTCGCTGAATGGATTTGCAAGTCCCACGAACAGCCGTGTCACGTCGTGTATACCGACTTTCGACCCACCCCCCTGCAGCATTACCTCTTTCCTGCTGGTGGCGAAGGCATTTATCTGGTCCTCAACGAGAAGGGCGAGTTTAAAGAGGATAACTTCAGCAAGGCCATGGGAACCCTCCAGGAAAGAATGGGCGAAGATCCGGCAGACCCGTCAAGCGGCAAGGGGCGTAAAGGTAGAACCAAAAAGGGCGGCGAAAAGAAAGGTAGATTATGCTCCGGCTCATCCAACAATTTCTCATTGTCCCAAAGGGTCGTCTGACATCTCCAAGATCATCAAAATGATCATGCTCAAAAACTTTAACCCCGTCATCGTCTTTGCATTCAGCAAGCGAGAATGTGAAGCACTGGCCTTGACCATGTCCAAATTAGACTTCACCTCAAACGACGAACAAGAATTGATCTCGAGCATTTTCGAAAATGCCATCGGGAATCTTACCCCAGATGATCGCAATCTACCTCAGATAGCGAACCTCCTTCCCCTTTTAAAGCGTGGGATCGGTATTCATCATGGTGGTCTTCTGCCGATTCTGAAGGAGGTCATCGAGATCCTTTTCCAGGAGGGCCTCATTAAAGTGCTCTTCGCAACCGAAACTTTCTCTATCGGTCTGAACATGCCTGCCAAGACTGTCGTGTTTACGGCGGCCCGCAAGTTCGATGGGCGTGAATTCCGGGACCTCTCTTCTGGGGAATACATCCAGATGTCGGGTCGCGCAGGTCGTCGCGGTTTAGATGATCGCGGTGTCGTCATCATGATGTGCGACGAGAAGCTAGAACCTGCATCTGCGAAGACGATGATCAAGGGAGAGGCTGATCGACTCGATTCAGCTTTTCATCTAGGGTATAACATGATCTTGAATCTTCTCAAGGTAGAGGGAATCAGCCCTGAATACATGCTCGAGCGGTGTTTCTTCCAGTTTCAGAGTAGCGCTGGCATACCAGTGCTAGAAAATGGTTTGTCGTCCAAGCGTTGATCACACATCACATCACTCATATCTCACACAGAGTTGAAGACGGAGGAGCATCGGCGGGATTTGATACAGATCCCAGACGAACACCTCGTGGCTGCATACTACGACTATCGCCAACAGCTTGATCAAATGGGGGAGGACTTCCGAGCGGTCATCACACACCCGACGTACAGTCTACCTTTCCTCCAGGTTGGTCGGCTAGTCCGAGTCAAACACAAAGACGCCGACTTTGGATGGGGCGTAGTCATCAACTTTCAAAAGCGCAGCAAGTCAAAGGTCTGTCTACGTTATCTGCGTTATCTATGATCCATATCCGTCCGTTAACCAAATCTCATCCCATAGATAAAGTCAGAATTTCAGATCGAAGAGATCCCTGCTCACGAACAATACATCCTCGACGTCCTCTTAAACTGTGCCGAAAGCGTCACCCTTCCCAAAGACAGGAACATCACCACGCCTACGCCGGGTGGTGTTCTGCCTTGCCCATCGGACCGCAAGGGGACTCCACTCGTCGTCCCTGTTTTGTTGTCAACGGTCGAAGCGATAAGTCATATTCGGATATTCCTGCCAAAGGACTTACGTCAAGATCAAGCTCGAGAAACCGTCTGGAAGAGTGTGTTAGAGGTGCAGCGGAGGTTCCCCAACGGAATACCGCTCCTCGACCCAGTCGAGAACATGGGGATCAAGGACGAAAAATTCCTCAACCTCGTCAAAGTAAGATAGTATACTACTGGTCACGTGTCATTCATCGTTGGCTGATCACCCATTGTCAGAAAATCGACGTGATGGAGAAAAAGATGTTCTCAAACCCACTTCACAGAGACCATCGCCTCCCAGATCTGTATACTCGCTATGCTGAGAAACAGTTGGCACAGACCAACATACGGACGTTGAAGAAACGGATCCTGGCAACTCACGATGTTCTGCAGCTGGAGGAGCTCAAGTGCCGAAAGCGCGTGCTTCGACGACTGGGTTTCACGAACTCGTCGGACATTTCCGAAATGAAAGGCCGTGTTGCATGCGAAATCAGCACTGGCGATGAGCTTTTGCTCACCGAGCTGATCTTCAACGGTGTCTTCAACTCGCTGTTACCCGAACAATGTGCGAGTTTGCTGAGCTGTTTCGTGTTCGCAGAAAAGGTGGGTTTTCTATCGTCAACCTATGGTTAGATTTGTTTGTTGACACAGGAGTGCGCGCAGAGCGAACAACAAACGAAGCTCACAGAGGAGCTCGCGGCGCCTTTACGCGTGATGCAAGAGTTGGCCCGGCGTATTGCCAAGGTATCTCAGGAATCAAAGCTGCCCCTCGTCGAGGACGAATACGTCCAGTCATTCAAGGTAGAGCTCATGGATGCAGTGGTTCAGTGGTGTCGTGGAGCATCGTTTGCGGACATTTGCAAAGTCGGTCCATTCCTGTCACTAGACGTTTTCAGGGGGCTTGTGAACTCATTTCTTCCTCTTTTTTTTTTCCAGTTGACGGATCAGTTCGAAGGCAACCTTATCCGCGTGTTCAGGCGACTGGGCGAACTCCTACGACAGATGGCGCAGGCAGCAAAAGTCATAGGAAACTCAGAGTTGCAAGAAAAGTTCCAAAAGGCCTCGGAGATGCTTGAGCGGCCGAACTCAGTCATATTCTGTTCTTCGTTGTATCTTTAGAACCATGTATCTTTAGAACCATCGATTAGTATGTCATCACGCGCGATACTGTAGTTTGCAGGCCATTTCGAAATTCTGCATCTTTCAGAGGCTGAATGAGAAAAAAGATGGACATAAATCCAATTGTGTAGTCAATGGAGGCGATATCAACTGAACACGAAAACTGATTGTTTTTATTTTTTGAAATCGGGTCTCGAAACGTCTATGATACACACTTTTCTCCAGCTCGATATTGCAAAGATACAGCATGATTGGGAACGAAACTGTTTTACGCGTGCTGGGCACGGAAGCGGACAGCCTCAGCAGCGGACTTGACTCCCGGGAGGGGGCCAACATGTGGGTGACCGAGAGCATCCGCGATGCGGTCTGAAAGCGACTGGTGGACGGAAGCCCAGTAGGAGACTATAGAAGACAGTCAGGCAAACTGCGGTCGCAATACTGAAGCGGAAGATATACTCACGGACTCTCTTCTTGATTTCGGGGCTCTTCACACCCTTCGCGTGATCGACGATGTTGTTGACGAGGTGCTGACGATCGGTGTCGTTCATCACGTTAACGTAGAGCGCACGCGGCTGCTCGAATTCGACTATGGGATGGAGGTCAGATGTGTAATTTCTCTTGGCAGGGGTTGTAAATAAATGACTGACGTTCAGTGACTTCGCTCAGATCCCAGTAAGCACCACCAATCCATCTCTCGTGGTTGGCCTCGCGTTCAGCGTCACGGACAGAACCATGGACGGCACCCTTGTTCTTGAGGTATCCCAATGGAGTAATGCTACTCTGGTAATTAGGACGAGAACCCTGGTTGTTGAAGGCCATAGGACCATCACGCTGGAAGTTGGACACTGCAACAGCGGCCTGGTTAACAGGGAGCTGGGCGTAATTGACACCAAGTCGGTGGCGGTGGGTGTCTGGGTAGGAGAAGAGACGAGATTGCAAGACAGGGTCGCAAGAAGGCTCAAAGTAAGGGATAGTGTGAGACGGAGAGTAAGCGGCCTGGTTTATATTTCGATCAAATCTGACCCTATTTCAAAAGAAAACAAACGACTAACCTGCTCAACCTCAGCGAAGTAGTTTTGAACGTTTTCATTCAACACGAACTTCCCGATGGGGCGCAAGGGGTAGTCCTTGTGAGGCCAAACTTTGGTGAGATCCAAGACATTGTAACGGAACTTCTCGGCTTGATCCGGCGTCATCGTTTGCTATAGCACAAGTTGACTGATCAAGATGCCTCTTCATCGGTATAAGTACGTACGATGTAAACGGTCCAAGTGGGGTATTTTCCAGCTTCGATGGTCTCGAAGAGGGCCTGGATACCGTAGTCTGGGTTTTCGCCGGCGAGCCTACCTGCAGTAGGACCGTCAAGGGTCTGAAACTAAATGAGAAGGGGCTTCGAAATCGATTGGGTGAAATGCCAACCTTGAAACCACCGTCAGAAATGATGTGGATCTGCGTGTAAACCCAGCTGCCATCATCCTTGACAAACTTGTAGGTGTGGCCGGAGTAGCCGTGCATTTGGTGGAAGCCATCGGGAGTACCGCGATCGGAGAAGAGGATAGTGATCTGGTGGGCAGACTCAGGGTTTTGAGTCAAGTAGTCCTGTAGTGTGTCAGATCAAAAATAACACGGGTGTATGAGGGGATGAGGACACGTACCCAGAACATGTCAGCATCTTTGAGGTGGGTTTGGGGGTCACGCTTCTGAGTGTGGATAAAGTGAGGGAACTTGGCAGGGTCTCTGATGAAGAAGACGGGGGTGTTGTTGAAGACCCAGTCGAGGTTACCCTCCTCAGATCTGATCTTGAGAGAAAAGCCACGGGGGTCACGGGCAGTGTCCGCAGACCCAAGTTCACCACCGACAGTGGAGAATCGAGCGGTGGTACGGTGTTTCTTGCCGACCTCCGTGAAGAGCTTGGAAGAGGTGATGTCGCTGAGGCTGTGGGTCAGTTCGAAGTAACCATGTGCTCCAGCACCTTTGGCGTGAACCTAGAATGGGCTTGGTGAGTGATCAAGAGAATCGATCTGTACAATAAACGTACGACACGCTCAGGGATACGCTCACGATCAAAGTGGGCGAGGAGATCGATGTGGTGGAAATCTGTAGTTCACGCGATGAGCTAGATCAAAGAGTCGTACTGCGGATTGATACATACCCTGGAGAAGGAGGGGACCGGTGGTGCCAATGCGCTGGTGAGCGTACGGCTCTGCGACGGGGGCGCCGTTCGAGGTGGTGTAGACAGCACCGTCCTTGGAGTTGCAAACTTGTGCAGAAGGCATTTTGAAAGCAGAAGAGGTTAGGGAAAGAAAAGAGACGGGTGCAAGGGGAGATATAAGAGGGGTGGCGCAATCTGTATTTCAAGTCCGCTGAGAACGATCATAAGATTCTGTTGTAAGCAAGTCAGGTGGATGGGAAAAGGATATGGAAGTTTAGAACTCAGAATGTCTTACATGGGAGATGGTCTGATGAGTCCTCCGAGTCCGTTCCCGCGAGTGGAGCTGTCCCGCTACTCCCCGAGACTCGGAGCCAATCAATTTACGAGGAGTAATCACCAATTGTTCGGATGTTTCGCCGGTCGTGATCTAAAGTCTAGCCGAGCTCGCGTGAGGCATTGCCTGACTTTTGACTTGATGAACAAACGCCACAAAAGGGGATGCGTTGCAGCGAGGCTGTTTTATTCTAGGTTATCTTCCGTTCCGTCTGCTTCTCGTTTCCGACTTAATGGTCTGATAATGAATTTCCGCGGCCCACGTAGTCGCGTGTCCATGCAAGGATTGCATTTGATAGCCAGATTTGTTCCCGCGAAAGCATTGTCCGCTCCTCCAGGGAGAAAATGTCCCTTCATGGAACTGCATGGGTTGTGCATCCTCGCTGATTGACAATGGAGAAAAGCAAACAAGCTTGCATCCAAATTTGGCAGCGCGTTCTACACACAAAAGCGATAGTGCTCAGTGCTAATTTCAGCAACAAAGGAAACAGGCGGACCCAGCCCTCCCGCCAAATATACCCGGAACTCAGTTACGAAATAGAAGGAGATGGCGCCAGGATGGGTGATACACATGGTGATGGAGAACTCGGGGAGATCCCGGATGCCCCTTTATTTGAACCGCCTTTCACAATCTTCACTCCAGGTATCCGCTTACTTGAATGCTGAACCTTCAACATGTCCGAGGACTCCGCAGCATAGAGAGGGGGTGATGCCGTCAATCCTCCCAGCGACCGCCCACCATCATTCATCGTCCGCTCGGTCTTGTTCATGATAGGCCGCGTCCCATGATTCGATGCTCTTCGAGACTGCGCACCCGCCCATTGCGATGCCATCGGTCGACTGGGCAACGCTGGTCGGTCCGCAAAATTGGAAGAAGTCGCCATTTGGCGGAGTTTGGCTTCCATTATGGCAATTTTGCTCGACGTCTTGCTAGAAACGAGTCGTAAGCCGGAGCCAGGCCAGAATAGACTTGCCTGTTTGCACTCACGCTTCGGGTCGCGCAATCCCACCACTTTTTGATAGACTTAATGCGGTAGGTAAGGCATCTGCCCTCTTGCTTCTGCTAGTGTACGACGTGGATCCCATGTCGTGGCTTGGTGCCTGTTGTGCATACGTCACCACCAGCTTGCGACCACGCAAGAGCTTCCCATGCGCAGTCTGTAGAGCCTTTGCTGCGTCCTAAAAACCCCGGTCAGCCCACGTGTCGCTGGATAGAAACCTTCGGTCATGCAACCCAGCCATTGACGCCATCCAACGCACGTTCGTTATAACGGAGGATACAAACGTCAAAAAAATACCAGCATAACCGAAGGGGCGCAACCACTCACCGCTTCGTTCATGTACTCGACGAAAGCATAGCCTCGCGGCTTCCCTTTGTTGACGCCAGACTTGTGAAATAGGAAATCCAGCTTTGCGATCTTGCCAAACTTTGTGAAGACCTGGAGTAATGTATATCTTTGGAACACTCAGATCGTTGGTTTGATCGATAACCAACGACTTTTAGCTCACTCATCCACGGTCGGGCTGAGATTGCCAACGTAGAGTCGTTCCGTCAACAGCCGAGGGCCACGGGACGACGACGATGTCGATGTCGATGGTATTGATGGATCGCTCGTCTCTTTCTCTGGTATCCACAGATGTGTCCCACTTTCATGTGCGCTGTCATTTGAAGGAAGGTAATGCGAAGTAGCCATGCTAGTAGTGGAAGAAGCGGACAAGTCACTAACTCCGGACGCTTACGTCATCTAACTGCAACGCTTTCGGCGGCCGCCTTTCCGGTTACCTAATACCAAGTACGTTCGATTCGAACTTGGATCATGGCAGTGGAAACAACTTCACAGGATAACCAAGTGACGACATATTCTCCAGCTCGGTATGTACAAGTCATCGGATGACTAACGCTAGCAGCAACTTGGTCAACGGTACCCAGTACGCGGTGTTTCTTTCCGTACCCGCCTCGTTGGCATTTTCCTTTGCCCCATCCGTTGCACAGACACTGCCTCGGCGCTCAAACTCCCCTCAGGGACACCTTCAGGATTGAAACCGACTTCCTCAGGGTGGAAAGTTCTGACGTGCCGCATAAGGGCGTCTCTCCGTCCCAGCGTTTTCTGGCAAAATCCGCAGGGCCACACTTTGCGCGTTTCTGGGTGATTTGGGGTATTCTCCATATGTCGGATGTAGTCCGACGTCCGACTGAATCCCCGACCACAGATTTCACAATTTGTAGCTTCCAGATGCCCGTCTGATTCTTGGTTTGTCTTCAAGTCTTCATCGGACGAGCGGTTCGGAATCGATGTGGCTCTGTGCCTTAGACTGGATGACGAGGGCGCCACAATTCTTGAGCGCTTGACGCGCTCAAACGTGGGACTCCACTCCTCCTCGTCCACGTTCTTATTTTTTGAGCGTCTCCGCATCTTCAAGGGAGGATCGTCGTCATCGAGAGATTCCGCACTGCGTTTCCCCAAAAAACTTCCAGATGCCGCCGTTCTGGACGCAAACGAAACGGGATCTGTCGCCTTGACTTCATGACTGTCAGAAAGGGGTATATGCATTGGCGATTGTGTAGAGTAACTGATAAGAGGGGAAGGGTCCCGGGCCGCAGTTGGGGGTGGGATCAACTGAGGGGATGCAGAGTGTCCGGGTTGTGGTTCTTCTCGAGAGTAACGAGGCCCAAACAGAGTCTGAGGTATGTATGAGGAGGAAGAAGGTGACAACGACGTGAAATGAGTAGCTTCAAGCAGTTCAGCCTCCGTCTGAGGACATGTCGATGCAGAAGGCAGAGGCGAATTTACGAATATGATTGGGGTATTAGAGAGCGGGATTGGTGTTGTCGGCACATGACTTTCGTATGAGGTGGGTATCGGCAAAGGGGTATCGGAAATGTTTTGAGGAGTGCACGCAATGTCTTCTGGCCTGACATCATATATTTGTGATGGAATATCCTCGAGACAATTCCCCGATTGATCGAGGAAATAGATGGTCGAACACGGTTCCTCCGCCTCCACAATATCCCACGGCGCGTCTGCAGGTGTGTGGTTGAATGATGGATCCGTTACAGGTGTCCTCAACCAGGGCGACGATGCAATGCTGGCGGGGGATGAATCAGGAGACAGCGGTGGGGGGAACAAGCCTGAGACGGTTATCCGATCGATGGCATCGGTGCCTTCAGCAGGCATATTGCGATAGTAGTGAGGTCCGAGCAGAAGGCCACCCAGACTGGGTTCGTTGTATCCATGTCCAATACAATCGAGTGGGTCATCGAGGCTTGCGCTGAAGTCGGTATGAGAAGAGCCTGACTGTCTTGTGTGAATCAGTGACTTACAAATTCTTCAAGCCTCCGATGCCTTCGAGTTCATCTACCGTGGCATCCGGATCGTCGATCCATTGGGACAAAGTGTCTTTTTCCAACATTTTGGTAATCAAAGGAAAAGGGAGATTTGAAGGGCTGTGATGGAGACCAGAAACTGAGGGGGGGAACCTCGGTAGACGCGCGCCGGCAGGGTGTTCTTATCGTGCACAAGAACGAACTAATTGATCATGTTGTCGATTGAGGGTCCACCCTATAAAAACGTGTTATACACGCGTTGACAAGGCTGTTGCCGCGCTGCCTATGCATTTGGCTCGAATTGTTCAAGGGTTACCGCCTTCTTTTGACGCCGCAGACTCGAAAGTTCTCTAGGAGGAAGCACTAATCGATCGTTTTCCATACTGGCCTTGACAGCGGACTTTGACATGTTCGCTAGTATGTTGCCGTACACGGGAACGGGATCATCGAAGTTGCTGTAAACCGGCGCTATACCAACTATCAGAATCACATTCACTCGCAGTCACTCACCTGTGGAGTCGCTAAACTCACCCGGGAACCAAACATGGTTCGCTTCACATGTGGTGCGGCCCGGCTCTCGATCAATTGCTGACATTTGCTGTAGTGGTGACGGGAAACCAGGTATGACTCCTGGGCCATTATCTAAGATATTGATGAATCTGATAACTATCTTTGATATTGAATGCATATTGTCAAAGTTCGTGCAAACTTGGATAAGCCTGTCGCCTGGACGGCATGCGATCGGTCACAATTGGACCATGTACTCACATGTTAGCCTTACGGCTTCCAAGATCCATCCGGCGGACGTTCAGCTCCTCCGACGGCGCACGATCGAGTCTTCGCTCGCTTGCGATCCAGAAGAGGTTGGTATGTAATCAAAAGTCTCACCGCTTGGAACGGATCGAGTGAGTAGCATCGGATGATGGAAGCACGACAAGGACCTACAATGCCATCACCGTTACTCGGGTGATACTACACACTACTCTCACGTCAAAGTCGTACCTAATCGTCTTCCATCTGTTCCTCGATGAGCGTAGACTGCACAGTAATATCGGGGTTCTTTCCCTTCCGACCGTATCGACGAGACACCATGCTCTTCGCGAGTCGGGGCCGCCGCCGTGGCAGTACCCGATCCGTCGGAGCAACTATGCAAACCAAGTACTGGAACGACCTGGAGGGATAAAGCTTGGCAGACGCAGTGACGGAAGCAAACATTCCATGTCATAGGCACTCAGGCTGTTACTAATGGCTCGCAATGAATCGTACTGCTCTCAGCCGCAGTCCTAGGGAATCCCGTGGTGGCTTCAAGCACACGATGCGACTCGTTAGATTTAGCGAATGTACTTTTTATCACTGTGAGGGAACTTCTCAGAGGAGGTGTAGAGGGCCAATGGCGGTGCTGTGGCCACAGCTCATGGCGCAAACCTATTTTGCTGTCACATGTACAGAATCCACTGGCAGATCGCGTTTTACTGTATTCATTTAAAATGGCATGCTCAGCGAGGCTATTCGCGTCGATTACAATGTTTGTTGATCACCGTTCCCTCTCAGGCTCTCCATGACCAGCGTTCTGGGTGGTCGGGAACTTTGTCTTCCTCCGAGTCCGGGGCTACTACTATACCACGTTCGAGTTCGGTGAAAACCCCCGAGTCGGATCAGTGTTCTGTGGATGGGCCTTGCTTATGGTTCGTCCCTGTGTGGCGTTACCGCGATCGTTGATATGGACACGGTATTTGTAAGTGGATGTAGTACACTGTGAGTCACCGTCAGTGGACACGGAATACTCGTGGAGTAAATTATCACGAGGCAGTTTGATTCGCCTGGATAGATCTGTGTCGCCAGACAACAGCGTGTCTTAAAATGCGTACTGGAGAACTATTGGATCCGGAGATATGATTCTGTAGCGTATTACGTTATCGGCGTTCTACATGGCAAGCTTCGCAAATCCAACTCGTGGTGGCTTACTGCCAAAATCGAACACGGTATAGAACAACTGGAGGAATATGGTCCCGACCGTCCAGGGATCTGGTTGGGTTCAGCGGTCAGCATGGGGATGAGTGAAAACGAAGATGAAACGTTGAATGGGAGAATCTCACCACCATCCTCATCCGCTTCATCAGTTATAATTCCGCTGAAACAATCAGGCGATCCAGACATAACCTGTCTCAGCCTGAGGACGTTGGCAGGGATTAAAAATGGCTTTCCACCAATGGTAAAAGTCACGGAGGGAAAAGAATCACACGGGACTGTGTACAGAGAGTCAACCAAAGATTCCAAATTTATTTGAAACTCACAGGTGTAGTAACCATCCTTGTAGAATTTACCACTATACGCCTGGTGCAGGGCCAAAACTCGCGACGAATCACCAAAAATGAAGTGGGCACCAGTGTCAATGATGGCAAGTACATCTGTCAGGACTATCCTGTCATTAACCTTGATGTTATCTATCTTCAGTATCCAGAATTCCTGAAAGGGGAATCTAAGTATGCACCCATTACCACCTGGTATTTACACCCACCGAACTTGTTATAGGGACAAAATTGAGACTGCTATGAATGTATAGCGCTTCGTTGACTCCACCGACATACAACTCGCCTCCAGATGTGGAGAGCTTGAGTGAAAACACCGGTTGAGGCAGCTTTCCTTCACTGAAGAGCGTGTCGAACAGGGGACTCTGAGCATGAAACTCTGAGAGAGACGGGCCCAATCCCAATATGCCATCTGGAGGAAATTTGGATACTGCCATCTCTGAAGAGTATGTTGTTGCGGCACCGATAGTCTGAATGTCTGCCTACTCGTCGGTCAGAAATGAACATGTTCGCAAACAGTGAAACATACAGTGAAACCAGCAATGGTTACATTGTCCGTGTATTGGTAACCTGTTGCAGTCGCATCATCAGCAAATTCTGCATCAAAATATTGATTGAGGGCCTTGGCGGTTGTGGATGAAGCGGGATCCCAGAGGTTATCGTGGCTTCTGCAGTTCTCATCACCGGATGACGCTGGAATAAAGAGGTCACTGGGTCACATAAGACAAGAGTGTGAATGGCAAGTGACGGAAAACACTTGCCCAGAACCGGTGTCTAACTGGACTTTGAAAAGTGGTGACTAGAGTGAATGGGTCACGAATGCGCGGAAAAACTTACCAGTGAAGGATTGGGCGGGAGTGCCGATCGAAATGTCCACACACCAAACATCGTTATTGTAGATTGTCAAGTCAACGCCAGCTCCACCGTCCAATGTCACAGCAGAAGGATGCGGCGTTCCCTTGTTCGATTCAGAAGTATCTATGCCACGAATGATCTTGCTAAGAAATGTGTGAGCAAAAACGATGGCTGAGGACAACACAGGACGATCTACGCGCTGTGTGATGCAACATGAGATTTGAGCACATCAATATTAACGGGCTTCTTGTAGTTCGGCGATGAAGAGCGTTTGATGAGTGGTATGGCCATGCCCTTACTTTCCCCCCTATGATCAGGTGTTGGGGCGGCAAAAACGGCCACTATGGTTGTAATGAACTTGAGGAGCATTGAATAGCAAATGTGGAGGAGCAGAAATATCAAATCCTGCCATTGCGCTCGACTTAAATGTCGGGATGGATCGCGTCACCTGGAGACAACAAGGATCAAAACTGATGAAGTTTCAATATTCAATCACTTTAAGATTCGGAAGAGTTTGAGCAAAAGTATCTGAGAAAGATGATCATTCAGGACACACCTAAAGATTTATAGGCCGGATTTAACCGAAGACATGAATCATCACGACTAGTCTCCCGTCACGACAGTGATTCAACGTGCAGAGTATCGGTGGGAAATAGAGTCAAGCTCCCGTCGATGTGGTACGAGAAGGGTGAAAAAGAGTGGCGCGCCTAGTAGTCGTATCTACTACTTTTTATGTTGATGAGGTTTTAGCGCTCGTGTACGTTGAGCGGCGCAAAGTTCTTTCCAAAACGGTCAGATCAGTTCAACACAACTTCCGACTTCAAGAGACCACCTTTCTTCAACAAGTTCTCCACTACAAGTCTTGTCGGCGATCGTGTCGGGCGCGCGACCATTCGTCCTGGTGTGGTTGTACCATTATCATTATTGTTCATCACAGCCCCGCCACACGCCAGTTGGGGCGACTGGTTGGTTTTGCTCTCGCTCGTGACCTCCGAAGACACGCGTCGCAGCAATATCAAACATGGCTGGATTATGGAACTCTCAAAGTGCAGAAGCTGCCCGTGTCGCAGCCCTCCAAGCCGAGTTCAACGAGAAGAAATGGGTCTGGGTGCCAGACGAGAAGGAGGGGTATCTTGCTGGATGGGTCCACCAGGAAGATCAAGAGAATGCCGAAATCGTCATGTCCTCGGGCGGAGAGGTCAATGTGACACGCCATATTTACTATGTCATCCCTCCTGACGTTCCTTTCAGATTCGCCGAGTTCCGCTCTATGCCCTCTCGAAGATGAATCCCCCAAAGTTTGATCGTGTGGATGACATTGCAGACCTCACGTTTCTCAACGAGGCTAGCGTCGTTCACAATCTCCGTCTAAGGTATGGATCTGGAGCAATCTACGTGAGTCCGCCCCCCAATTTACTCGTGTATGGTTGGAGGCGGACACTGTCGTTCCTTCGTTTTCACGGCCTGTTCATCCTACTGATCTTGGACTGACACTTTCACTGCAGACATATTCCGGGTTATTCTTAGTCGCAATTAATCCTTACCAGAATTTACCACTCTATACCGATGCTATCATTCAGCAATACCGAAACAAACGACGAGATGAAAACCCACCACATATTTTTGCAGTCACCGAACGCGCTTGGATAAATATGCAAGAAGAACGCGAGAACCAGAGTATTCTCATCACGTTCGTTGATCCGTGACATCGAACTAGACGTCTTGACTGATGGATTTTCTCTCTAGTGGCGAATCAGGAGCCGGTAAGACGGAAAGCACGAAAAAAGTCATCCAATACCTTTCAGCCATAGCAACCGATACTCACCTTCCCAACTCATCGCACACACATTCACCATCCATGTCTACCTCGTATTCCGCAATACCTTCAATCGGACTGCCTCGAAGCAGGAAGAGTTTCTCAGTTGCCGGATCCGGGAGTGCCACGACTGCTAGGGAACGTCTCGGCCTATTAGAGCGGCAAATCATTCAAGCGAACCCTATTCTCGAGGCCTTCGGGAATGCACAAACCCAACGGAATAACAATTCAAGTCGCTTTGGTAAATTCATCCAAATCAGTTTTGCCCCTGATGGAAGTATCTCTGGGGCCAACGTTGACTGGTATCTGCTGGAGAAGAGCCGTGTAGTTGTGCGCAGTCCTGCGGAACGGAATTTTCATGTGTTCTACCAGTTGATGTCTACAAGCAGTTCTCTGAAGGGTAGGCAGGTTACTCTCCGCGTACTGCCTCCTTATATTTACTCCTTTTTAGAGTCTCTTTTGCTAGATGGGAACATCGAGGATTACGAATTCTTGAACATCAGTAGGAGAGAGATCGATGGTGTTAATGATCGGGATGACTGGGACACCCTTGCAGTAAGCTGGCTTCGTGGCTCTCGCGCAGGGGTTGGCTTGTTGACAATACTCCAAGAGTGCTTTTGAAGTCGTTGGTTTCTCTCAAGCTGAACAATATGACCTATTTCGGGTCGTGGCAGCCGTTCTCCACATCGGCAATATTGTAATCACCTCTACTCGTGCTGACGATGCCGTCATGGTGGACTCCTCTCATGCGGAGCGGGTTTGTCACCTCCTGGGACTTCCATTGGCAGAGTTCACGAAAGCTGTCCTGCGCCCGAGAGTGCTTGCTGGAAGGGAATGGGTCGTGCAAGCGCGGACCGGTCAGCAGGCTTTGGATGAGCTCGCCGCTCTTGCAAAGACACTATATGAGAAATCATTCGGGGCACTGGTCGACCGCATAAACCGTGCCCTAGATCGGCCAACGCCCAAATCGACGTTTATCGGTGTGCTGGATATCGCAGGATTCGAGATCTTCGAGGTTAACACGTACGAGCAACTCCTCATCAACTACACTAACGAGAAACTGCAACAATTTTTTAACCATCACATGTTTGTCCTGGAGCAAGAAGAATATTCTCGGGAGGGCATCGAATGGGATTACGTGAACTTCAAACTTGACTTGCAACCGACAATCGATCTCATAGAAGGAGGTGGCAACACAATTGGTATCCTCAGCTGTTTGGATGAGGAGTGCATTATGCCCAGGGCAACGGATCTTACTTTCACGGAAAAAATGCATTCTTTATGGAGTGGAGATCTAGCTCCCGGAGAACAGTCACACCCCGGCCGAACAAAGTATAATATCCCCAAGTTTGAGCAAGGTTTCACCATCACCCACTACGCCGGCAAGGTCGAGTACCGTACCTACGGTTGGCTGGAGAAGAACAAGGATCCACTGAACGACAACGTCACTCGAGTTCTCGCCGCATCCACACAACCCTACATCGCGACTCTATTCCAAGACTATGCAGCAGAGCTACACTCCCCCAACGTTGGGTTCTCATTGGGGAAGAGGCGTGGCGTCAAGAAAGGTGCCTTTCGTACCGTGGGCCAAAGGCACAAAGAACAGCTATCGTTGCTAATGACTCAACTGCATGCCACCCAGCCACATTTCGTTCGATGCATAGTTCCTAACATCAACAAGAAGCCTGGACGGGTTGATGTACCACTAGTCCTGGACCAGTTGCGCTGTAATGGTGTACTGGAGGGCATTCGCATTGCTAGGCTCGGTTACCCCAATCGACTTCCCTTTGTCGAGTTCCGGCAACGCTACGAGATCATGACTCCTGGAATAATTCCGCGTGGCTACATGGATGGCCGGAAAGCCTGTCTCCGCATGGTAGAAGCTCTGGAGCTTGACAAGGAGCTTTATCGAGTCGGCACGTCGAAGATCTTCTTCAAAGCAGGCGTCCTCGCCGAGCTGGAGGAACGCAGAGATACGTTGTTATATGACGTTTTCTCGAGGCTGCAGGCTGCAGCACGAAAGTTTTCTGCGCGACGACAGATGAAGAAGATCCTTAACCGCGCCATCGCTATCCGGACTATCCAGCGTAACGCTCGGATCTATGGCGAGCTCAGGGATTGGCCATGGTGGCAACTTTACACGAAGGTTTGAACCATCCCCTCTTTCAAGCTTTCTTTTCTAACGGCGAGGCAACTGTAGATTCGGCCTTTGCTAGCTGCTACACGTAACGATGAAGAACTGCGGCGGAAAGAGGTGGAATTGCAGCTCGCCAAGGAACGTGCAGAGAGGGATCAGCGCGAGAAAGAGAACCTGGAGAACATGAAGATGGGTCTGGAAGCAGAAAGACTGAGGATCGTCAAGGAACTCGAGGCGGAGCGGGCGCTTATTGTTGACAAAGACACTTTGCTCGAGCGGACCAAGCAGCGGGAAATCGAGCTGGGAGAGGAAGTTGTTGCTCTACAGGCCGACCTCGATGTGCTCGACTCGCAACTGGACCGGGCACTCCTCCGACAGAAGGAGAGCGACGAAAAGCACGAGAACCTTCGTCGAGCCTTTGATCAAGCTGCCGAACACCTCGTGCGACTGGAGAGCGAGCAGAACGTGTGGAAGACAAGGGAGGCGGAGTTCGCAGACCTTTTGTCCCAGATGGAGACCAACATGGGGCAGCTTCAAGTTGAGCGAGACGAGCTGCAGAAGTTGAACGAAGATTTTTCGACCTTGGTATCCGAGCGCGAGGAGGACTTTGCCCGTCTCAAAGAGCGTTCCGAGACATCCATGAACGAGCTGCAATCCAAACTGGCTGCGGAGTTGCGCACGACGTGAGTCCGAGATGATGCGATGTTAACGAAGTCGGGCTCACCGGTCTGTCAGAGAACTTATGAACGTCAAAGTTGACCAACTCGAGAAGGGATCGCAACAAACTAAAGATCAACTTACTGAGCTGACGCGCACCGCCAACGATTACTCTACGATGTTGCAGAAAAAGGAGGATGACATCGTTCGTCTTGCCTCTGAGGTGGCTGCATCGAAGCGAGAGCGTACCCAGTTACAAAAGGACGTTGTCGAGATCCGTGCTTTGACCGAAAAGCAAAAGGCCGAGTTGGACGCCAATAAGGCGGACGCGGATCGAACTACAGTTGCCAAAGCCAAATTGCAGGGAGAGCTCGACGAGCTCCGCGCAACGATGAAAACGAAGACCACGGAGGAGACGCGTCGACGTGAGGCAGACAAGAGCAAGGACGAGGAGCTCGCTGATCTGCGCCGCCAAGTCGCTGACCTTCAGGGGCAACAGAACGCGTTTCGGAAGACTGCTCTCGATAACGAAAGCAAGCTCAAACTCGACGTCGAAAGGGTCACCCGTCAGTACACTCAACTCGAGAGTTCACATGCGTCTCTGCTTGAGCGCGAGAGAGCTGCCAATGAACACTCCACCAAGGCTGAGGCTACGGCAGTAGCTATGGATAAGTCCAAGAGAACGCTGGAATCAGAGCTTCAG
>JBBPOJ010000422.1:0-27856 GCA_038091395.1 Leccinum rimulosum
CTCTATATGAAGTCTAAATCATGTAGGATTTTTACTGCCTTTGAAACCCTAGTCGAACTTTTCGTCGGTGGCACATCGGTTCCCCAATTTAGCAGCCTTCTTACACGCCAATGCCCGCGGTGTCAGGCTCCGATCCAGCTTATCCTTCATTAAAATTAAGGTCGTCGAGTGACCGCACCCATGTATTGAGGTCGAGACGGTACGGTGTGTGGGTGCAGGCCCCGTAGGACTGTTGTATGCAGCCTTCCCTACGCGGTGAGGTGTAGTTTCACGACGCAATACACTGGCAGCCTGTCCCCCGAATTTACTATGATTCAGAGGTTTATGTTTGTAACAGACTTCAACCAAATTCCGTTCTGCGCCGCTTTCGAGTTGCACCATCATCAGTTTGACCTATCCATCATTCATTTTGTTTCTATTTCTGATGGCCGTGGATATCGTTACAGGTGGCTTCTCATTATAAAGCTATGTAAGTAGACGTTTCACCGCCAGTCCTTTCGGAGTCCTGCCTCTAGAATGCGATTCATCACGATATCCATTCTTTCAGTCGCCGGCAGACTGGTTGCTCTGGCCACTGCAAAACCTATACCAAACTGGAGCACAAGTGGCATGGCCATTCCGCTCTCCCGACACTGTAACTCTTCTTTTCTGAACGACAACAAAAGTATCAATCTCGATGCAATCACTGCTCATGGTATATCAGTCAGGGAGTACGTGTCATAAATCGTTATATCTCGTCTGCTGAGGCCTTTTTGTAGGAAGATCCTCAGCGGCCTAGACAATTACGAGATAAATACGGGGGTGGTGCATCCTTTCGCTGTGAAACGGAGCGAGACCGGTCTCCGAAAGCGTGGCGCTAAGCTTCCGCTGAAAAGTACTCCAAGTAACGTTTGGATAGGCGAGATTTCATTTGGCACTCCTCCTCAGACCTTGAAGGGTAAATTATCCTTGTATCTGTTTGATATATGTCTACCCTGATATACGTCCCAGTCCAAATCGACACTGGTGCAGCGTAGGTACCTTCTTTAAGTTCATACTACTGTTGAAGTTCAAGTCAACGCAGTGATATGTGGGTGCTGCAGACTGGCTGTAGTGGAATTGAAGGAGATCGCGATCTCTGGAATCCCCATTCATCCGAATCTGTTAAGGAGGAGCGTCTGCCATTTCAGCTCAAATATGGAGATGGAACCTCCGTCGAAGGTGATACATATACTGACAAAGTTACCATTGCTGGATTCAGTGTATGTTTTATATTACTTATGAGCATGACCATGGGATTTTGACGCCAAGCTAGGCAGACCCTCAGACCTTTGGTTCTGTAACATCATACACTTCTCAGATATCGAACAATGAATATGCAGACGGTTTATTGGGATTGGCCTTCCCTTCCGTCTCGGAATTTTTTTATGCTGATCCACTGTTTGTATCGCTTGTCAGACAAAACAAGCTAATCAATCCGGTATTCTCATTGAAACTCTCTTCTTCTGGGGCTGAGATGTACATCGGTGGAGCAAATAGTATGCTATACAATGGTGCCATCACTTATACACCCGTAACACATCTTGTGAGTCAAAATGGTAGATAGCAATGGATGTTGCTGACATCGGAATTTATTTAGGCACTCTGGCAGGTGTCCATGGACGATGTTCGTGTTAATGGTAATAAAATCCTCGAAAATATACCTGCTATCTTGGATGCTGGTGCAAACCTCATATATGGAGATAGAGAAGAAGTTTCAAAATTGTACGGACGCCTTGGCGGTACCATCCAGGAAAATCAAAACTTTGATTTCTATTACCGTGAGTTCCGATTTCGTTCGGTACCTTGTGTTTATCGACAACCTGCAGTACCTTGCGACTCTTTCCCAACAGTGAGCTTTACCTTCAGTGGCAAGACATTTGCAATCCTTCCCGAAGCTCTCAGACTTCATCCAATCGAGGAAGGTTCTTCCAATTGTTTCAGCGCCATTGTCGCCGATCACTCGCCTTCCGGTGAGATTTCATAGCTTATCGCTTCCTGAACCCCCCTGTTGAGGCGCTAGATGGACTCGTTCTGACTATACGGCCCAGCACTTTGGAGTATTGGGATCCCTTTCCTGCAGGGAGTATACAGCGTGTTCGATTACGGTGTTGCACAGGTCGGGTTTGCGGAGCTCGCTTGAATCATCGCGGATGTTCACGGCACAGTCGTATGTTCATGAATCTGATCTATTTCAATGGGAGAGTTCACGGTAAAACCATCGAAGGGGATGACCGCCGCTCTTCCGAAGGGCCGTTGAAATACCAACTGTAATAGTAAGCTGGAGTACTAGGCGGGAGGAGTCCATGGCAGCAAGTTGCAACAATGTCATCGTTCATCCCCTTCGATGGTTTTACCGTGCCCGAATCATCAAAACAAGAAAGCTACATCCTGATGACCACCCGAAGAGATGAAAAGAAAAATGTCGGTTTCACGAACAGACACGGCCCACCCGTCGCCCTCCACGACCAAAGCACGAACATAATCGTATACTGACTGCGGTAATGAAGGTGAATAGTACATTATAGTGGTCGAAGACGAAAACAAGAAGTCAACCTTGCCAAAACCGTGCCGCGAGATCTCGTTGCGAAGGGAAACCGCGATCGCAAGCGAAACCTGCCTGGAACAATTTCCACGTTTAGAAGTTAGACTACATAGTCACTGGTCCGATTCGGAAGAAAAACAACGGGTGCAGGAATTTATGTAATCGGACCCACTCTTCTACGACTCGGATGTAACCAGCCTAGGCTACTAGTTTTACAATGAAATTCACTGACTCGGACAGCGTGTCCCTCAAATGTATCATTAAAGGTTCAACGTTCAACGTTCATGTGGGTCACAGTCTTCAACCAAGTTCCGCTCTGACCCGCGTTCTCCAAGTTGTTCCGCCATCACTGGCATCAGTTTGACCCTTTCATCTTTCGTTTTGTTTCTATCCCTGATGGCCGTGGATATCGTTACTGGTTGCTTCTCATTATAAAGGTCTGTTGGTGGACGTTTCACCGCCAGTCCTTTCCTCCCTCTAGAATGCGATTCATCACAATATCCATTTTTTCAGTCGCCGGCAGACTGGTTGCTCTGGCCACTGCAAAACCTATACCAAACTGGAGCACGAGTGGCATGGCCATACCGCTTTCCAGATACTCTTCCGACTTTCTGGACTCAAATAAAAGCCTTGATCTCGACGCAATCGCCTCTCATGGTATATCGGTCAGGGAGTACGTGCAATGAACCGTTATATCCCGTCTGCTCAGGCCTTTTTTTCTAAGGAAGATCATCAGTGGCCTAGACAATTACGAGACAAATACGGGGGCGATACATCCTTTCGCTGTGAAACGGAGTGAGCCCGGTCTCCGAAAGTATGACGCTAAGCTCCCGCTGGCAAGTTATAAAAGGAACGTTTGGATAGGCGAGATTTCGATTGGCACTCCTTCCAAGACCTTGAAGTGTAAAATCTCCTTGTATCTGTCTGATATGTGTCTATCCTCAGGCTGATCTACGTCACAGTCCAGATCGACACTGGCTCAGCGTAAGTACTTTCTTTGAGCTCATACTGCTGTTGAAGTTCAAATCATCGCAGTGATATGTGGGTGCTGCAGACTGGTTGTAGTGGGATTTCACCAGATCGCGATCTCTGGAATCCCCATTCATCCGAATCTGTTAAGGAGGAGGATATGCCATTTCAGCTCGACTATGCAGATGGAACCACCGTCGAAGGTGATCTATATACTGACAATGTTAGCATCGGTGGATTCACTGTATGTTTCATATCACTTATGAGCATAACCATTGAATTCTGACACCCAGCTAGGTAGATTCTCAGACCTTTGGTTCTGTAACATCATACACTTCGCGGATAACGCAAAATTCACATGCAGACGGTTTATTGGGATTGGCCTTCCCATCCGTCGCGAAATTTTATGCTTATCCGCTGTTTGCATCGATTTTTAGACAAAGGAAGCTAGTCAATCCCATATTTTCATTGAAACTTTCTTCTTCTGGGGCCGAGATGTACCTCGGTGGAGTAAACAGTATGCTATACCATGGTGACATCACTTATACATCCGTAACACATATTGTGAGTCAAAATGGTAGATAGCAATGGACGTTACTGATATCGGAATTTATGTAGGGATTCTGGCAGGTGTCCATAGACGATATTGGTGTTGATGGTGATATAATCCTCGAAAATGTACCCGCTATGTTGGACACTGGTGCAAACCTCATATATGGAGATGGGAAACAGGTTTCAGAATTGTACAAACACCTTGGTGGTACCCTCAAGGACCATCTTGGCTTTGATTTCTATTACTGTGAGCCTGTTCTGATTTCGTTCGGTACCTTGTTTTTATCGACGGCCTGCAGTACCTTGCGACTCTTTCCCAACAGTGAGCATTACCTTCGGTGGCAAGACGTTTGCAATCCCTCCCGCAGCTCTCAGACTTGGTACAATCGAGGAAGGTTCTTCCGATTGTTTCAGTGCTATTGTTGCCGACCGCTTGACTACCAGTGAGTCTCCGTAACTTATTTCTTCCTGAACCCCCATTTGCGGGCCATTGCGGCGCTAGATTGACTCGTACTGACTGTTCGACCTAGATTTTTGGACCATTGGGGTCCCTTTCCTGCAGAGCGTATACAGCGTATTCGATTACGGTACTGCACAGGTCGGGTTTGCGGACCTTGCTTGAATCATCACGGATGTTCACGGCCCGGGCACACTTGTATGTTCATGAACCCGATCTATTTTAATGGGAGAGTTCCTGGTAAAACCATCGAAGGGGTTGACTGCCGCTCATCCTGGGCCGTTGAACTACCAACTGTAATAGTAAGCTGGAGTAAGCCAGGGGGAGTTCGTGCAGCAACAACGTCATCGTCCTTCTGGGACCCGTCCCTCCGCAGCCTTCACCCCCTCATCACCCCTGTTCTTTACCTCCTTCAGTCATCGGTTACCTTTGGTGGACTTCATACTTGTCTACATGTCCTTTTCGTCTAGATTTGTATTTAAATACTTTAGTATTCCGAGAAGTCGCCGTTGGCGACTTGTGACCTTACTGGCGGAGACGAGGAGGAGTTGTACAGAAGCTACTTACATGTTATTCGGACCGTCCTGTAGTGACTGGTCGTTAGAACTTGAATGCATTTTTCTTGTTTCGATGATTCGGGCGCGGTGGTCTGGTTTGCTGATACGGGACAACCTCTGTTTTTCCAACAAGTACATAGTTTATGTGTCGTCTGAGATTTATTATCATAGGGTAGTCCTTGACTCCGTCTTTGATGGCGATAATGACGAGAATGGGAAGACAGGCAGTCGCGGCTGAGCGCTGATGCATTAGGACCAGAATGGGACAACAGCCTGGCGCGTGCTCACGTTAACCAGGGACAGAAAGTAAATGATGGTGATTCTGTGAAGCAGCGTCAGTGAGCGTGGGGTGTGGCAGCGGCATCGCACTCATCGATGGCACTGCTCATAGAGATTGTTTGGTAGGGGTATACCTAGAAGCAGTGTTCCTCACACCCCAATGATCAAATCGAAGTCAGAGCAGACAGCACATTCACGTGCTGAGTCATCCTTGCATCTCAGACTACTCCAATCCAACTCCAATCTCGTCGTTGGTCTTTTAGTCTGTCAGTCTATTATTCTCCGGTCTCACTGGTCTTGCCTCGGGGGGACCAGGGCCGCCAGGTGTTAGCCTGCTTGTCCAGCCTTGCCACCCACCCGGTGAGGTATGGGAAAAATCGACCATGATGATGGTGCCAATGGCCCGGTAGTTCAACTTGGCCCCAAAGCCCTATTTTCACAACTCAATACACTGAGTCACGGCCTGTCCCCCAAATTTACTATCAAAGGTTGATGTTTGTACTGAGAGTCTTCAACCAAGTTCCGTTCTGCGCCGCGTTCTTCAAGTTGTTCCGCCATCATCAGTTTGACTTATTCATCATTCGTTTTGTTTCTATCCCTGATGGCCGTGGATAACATTACTGGTGGATTCTCATTATAAAGGTCTATAGGTGGACGTTTCACCGTCAGTCCTTTCCTCCCTCTAGAATGCGGTTCATCACGATATCCATTTTTTCAGCCGCCGGCAGACTGGTTGCTCTGGCCACTGCAAAACCTATACCAGACTGGAGCACGAATGGCATGGCCATACCGCTCTCCAGACACTCTTCCAATTTTCTGGACTCCAACAAAAGCATTGATCTCGACGCAATCGCCTCTCATAGTATATCAGTCAGGGAGTACGTGTCATAAAACTATATCATCTCGTCTGCTCAGGCCTTTTTTTAGGAAGATCATCAGAGGCCTAAACAATTACGAGATAAATACGGGGATGATGCATCCTTTCGCTGTGAAACGGAGCGAGCCCGGTCTCCGAAAGCGTGGCGCTAAGTTCCCGCTGATAAGTTATAAACATAACGTTTGGATAGGCGAGATTTCGATTGGCACTCCTGCCAAAACCTTGAAGGGTAAGTTCTCCTTGTATTTGTTTGATATATGTCTATCCTCAGGCTGATCTACTTCACAGTCCACCTCGACACTGGTTCAGCGTAAGTACTTTCTTTTAGTTCATACTGATGTTGAAATTCAAGTCAACGCAGTGATATGTGGGTGCTGCAGACTGGCTGTAGTGGGATTTCACGAGACCGCGATCTCTGGAATCCCCATTCATCCGAATCTGTTGAGGAGCAGGATGAGCCATTTCAGCTCGACTATGAAGATGGAACTGTCGTCGAAGGTGATCTATATACTGACAATGTTACCATTGCTGGATTCACTGTATGTTTTATATCACTTATGAGCATGACCATTGGATTCTAACGCCCAGCTAGGTAGATCCTCAGACCTTTGGTTCTGTAACATCATACACTTCGCAGATATCAGAAAATTCAGATGCAGACGGTTTATTGGGATTGGCCTTCCCATCTGTATCGGATTTTTATACTTCTCCACTGTTTCCATCGCTTGTCAGACAAAAGAAGCTAATCAATCCGGTATTCTCATTGAAACTCTCTGATTCGGGGGCCGAGATGTACCTCGGTGGAGCAAACAGTATGCTATACAATGGTGACATCACTTATACACCCGTAACACATCTTGTGAGTCAAAATGGTAGATAGCAATGGATGTTGCTGACATCTAAATTTACTTAGGGACTCTGGCAGGTGTCCATGGACGATGTTCGTGTTAATGGTGATAAAATCCTCGAACGTGTACCTGCTATGTTGGATTCTGGTTCAAACCTCATATATGGAGATGGGGAACGGGTTTCAGAATTGTACAGACGCCTTGGTGGTACCCTCAAGAAATATAAAGGCATTAATTTCTATTACTGTGAGTTCCGATTTCGTTCGTTACCTTGTTTTTATCGACAGCCTGCAGTACCTTGCGACTCTTTCCCAACAGTGAGCTTTACCTTCAGTGGCAAGACGTTTGCAATCCCTCCCGGAGTTCTCAGACTTCAACCAATCGAGGAAGGTTCTTCCAATTGTTTCAGCGCCATCGTTGCCCACCCCCCGCCTATCGGTGAGTCTTCATAACTTATTCCTTCCTGAACCCCCATTTGCGGGCCATTGCGGCGCTATGTGGACTTGTTCTGATTATACGGCCTAGATCTTTGGGACATTGGGATGCCTTTCCTGCAGGGCGTATACAGCGTGTTTGATTACGGTACTGAACAGGTTGGATTTGCGGAGCTCGCTTGAATCGTCACGGCACACCTGTAGAATCTGATAATTCTAATGGGAGAGTTCCTGCCAGTGGTAAAACCAGGCAGCAACAATGCCATCGTCACTGTTCTGGGACCCGTCCCTCCGCAGCCTTCACCCCCTCCTCACTCCCGTTCTTTACCTCCTTAACTCATCGGTTACCTTTGGTGGACTCCGTTTTCGTCTTAATTTGTATCCCCATACTGTAGTATTCCGAAGAGCGGAGACGAGGAAGAGTCAGGCTATAGCGGTACTTTGATGCATAAAATCACGAGCACTGTCATAATACGATCACTGATGCATATAATGCATCTTTGTGCATCAGCTATGACCGGTCAATTGACTTGCCAGTGGCCGTCAATAATTAATCATTTGCTGTCCGAAATGCCTGTTTCCCCATGCTCCTTTCGCACGATTGGTTACTTACTTACATAACGAGACTCATTTGCCCTCACCTCTCCCTCCCGACCCGCAGGCTCTGGATTCAAAGGAGTGGTTGAACGATAGGCTCTAGTTTGAAGACGGATGCACTTGGCACGTGCCCTCCTGCCACGCACACAAATGGACACCCGCGCGCCCTCGTTGTCCGGTACGCACTGCCTAGCCTCACGCCCTGGTTTAACCTCACCCTGCGGCCTGCCACTTCGCCTGGACTCCCTTGTCACCTCGCCCTCCCGATGCATACGGCCTACATGCCCTCATTTTCGCCGTACGCCGTCACCCTCGCTCATTCCGTGCGTTCACATGGAATGAATGAATGAATGAATGAATGATGATGATGCACATGCACATGCCCCACCTCCACATATGTACTATGCCAACGTGCCTGCCCTTCGCCCTGCCCTTTCCTGACGTCAACTAGACCCTACTTGGGTCTGAGTCGGCCTACAACAACTCCCGTGCGCCCTCGAATCAATCAATCAATCAATCAATCAGAATGCACAATGGTTCCTGCACGTCTTCACTCTGTTGCTTGGACCTCCTTTGTGTCCATACCATATACACGTACGCCCGCCCGCCCGTATGTGCCCGCCTCACTTGCATGCCCACCCCTACATCCACCCACCCTTATTCCATCCACTCGCTCACCAGCCCAGTCCGACAATTGAAATTGAAAGCTTATCCCAGGGCAATGCTGATACTGGAAGTTCGAAGGCATATTTGGCTTTTACTCTTTGTGAGTACTTCCGAGTCCGAATTCAAGGTAGCTATTGAAGAAAACTGACTGCAATGGTGTAGTAACTTATATCCTATTCTGTGTCACTTCATTGAAACCTATTGTACGGATGACGAAGAGCGATCCCGTGTTGGCAGCGCAAAAGTGCAGGCGAGTGTCTGAAAAGGGCGTGCCCGCACCACCTGTGGGATTCTCCCCTTCTCTCTCTCATTCTATCCTTCGAGCAAGAAGCCTCCCTCCTCCCCAACTCATGCACCTCACTATGCAACCAATCTATCCAAGGTCGCCGCGCCCTCTATCGCCGCCACAGTCGCCTCTGCGAGCCTGGCCAACTCCCTCGATAGGGCTTAAGATTGGTAGCTGAACCCTAAACAGACTCGGATGGACAGCGGAGTAGCGGCAGCCCCCTGACGAGAGCTTTCGCATGCCCTAAACTGCTACCCACTGCTCCCTTACCTGCCCCTACTCGTACCGTACATCGCTTGCCCGATGGTCCGACTCTGATTTTCACCATGCTCTATCATTGCCCCCCTCGCTCGGTAGCGCACACACCCACACCCTCGACCCCTGAAGTACATGTATACCCACTCGCCCTCGCCCTCTTCTGCCTTTGCTCGCCGTCGCCGGCGTCACCTCCTGGAGAACTTCACTATCCAATCTCTTCGTGCGCGGGATGAAAGCTCAAGTGTGTTCTGGTCACCGTCATTCCTGCCTCGTTGACGACCATATTTATTATATCACTAATTTACCCATCCTAACGAAATGATGCAGGAACTCCGCTGCACGCCTTTCACCTTTCGACGCGACGTGCAAAGGTGCCTTAGGTGCGTTAGCGTGCCCGCCTTTCTCCTTCTCCTTCTCCTTCTCCCTCTCCCTCACCCACCCTACGCCGCCCCAGACCTCGTCCGTCACGCGACCGCGACGCAACGATTGAACGCGATGACGACGACGTGTCGCCTCTCCCTCGTCCACCCTACGACAATGCACACGACGCCACGACGACGGCACAACGTCGTGCCACCATGATGTAAAGCCATACCACGGGCGGCACCACCGCCCACAACAACAACTCAATGTGACGTCTGTCGACAATGACGACAATGCGTGGACGACGGCTGGACAGCGCGACGACGTCGACAACGCCCCTCGATGACAATGGCACGTCAGAGACGACAACGATGCCACGGCGGAGACGATGGAAAGGACGAGCGGGAACGCGAGGCGAAGGTGTAGAGTCATAGCAACTCGGCGACGAGCGCGACAACTCAGAGTCGACAACCGTTGACGGAAAAAACACGACGAGGACGACGCATGGCCGCCCATCCATTTCCACGACCCACAGGTATCACGGCGGGTACGGGTACCGCCGCTGCGGGTCACGGAATCGAGACCGTATCCGTATCCGTGACCCCCGCGGGTTACCCATGCCCGTGCCATTACAGCAGCGGTGCGACAACGAACAACGACCGCTGTGTGCTCTCATTGGTGAGAGTTTACGGCGGTCGTGGTACGCCGTCCTCGCGATGATTTGTACAGACCATGTGCATTGGGTGGGCTGGGGCGGCGAAAAGGTGTGGGGCCGTGCGCGTCGGGCGAGACAATCCGATGCATAATCTGAGGCATGCATCAGCGCATCTCGCTTGACATGTCACATAAGGGAGTTTAGACAACAGAGTGATATACATATACATTGATGCATCATTCGCAACTACTAGCACAGGATATCATCAGACTAGTACATACAACTCACACAACAATAACCGTAGTATTGAATTTAGCACCGCCTCACGCGGCACCATGTGCTGAGTAAGTTACCCGGACAATTGTGGCTGATTAGTAGCCCAAATTTAACACCCGTGGAAAACTATTATATAACATCATCAACGCTGTGAGCATCCTCCTCACATTGAGTCACAACTATTCAACCTCGCCAACGTGTCTTTATCAAGTTTCGCCAATCTTTCATCTTCCAGGCGTAGGAACTCGCTCGGATGAGACATCAGTAGTTCTCGTTGAAATCTCCAAGCAGTCGAATGCTGCTCCTCCCTCGACATCGAGACCTCAGACAATGCAACGTATATGTTGAACAATGTTATTCCTCCGGTCGGTGGCAATGCAATATCTACAATTGCACTGTTGATGGTTTGGCCTTGCGAACGATAGTCCGTGAAGGCATACGATGCAGTGAATGGAAATTTATCCGGCAGACGACCGTGATCTTCTCGTTTGGTTTGCTCCGCGCCGGCCATTGCAAAACGGTCGCGCAACGTTAGAGAATGACCTTGAATACAACCGTTTCAGAAATTCATGCCGAGTCGTGCAACTGCGCCAAACAAATTCAAAAATTCAGACAATTCAGAAAATTCCTAATCTCGTCGTAGCGCATCATGGTGTATCGAAAAATCGACGCCGACATGAGACAATGTGCTCTTGAACTCCTGAAGAAGGGTAGGGAGATGGAAGAGGTCACTGGGAGCCTTGGTATGTCCAGCCGCAGTGTCAACCGTTGGGTCAATTGAACGGACACGGTCCGAGGTGTTAATTGCCCTCTGTACTTCGTGGACTATGACTCAAGGTACTGATCGATTTTCGCTCAAGTTGCATCCCATTCTCGAGAGGGAGAAGGCGCATATGATGACGGAGCACTGAATTGACAGTCCATCATGATTCATGTCAGCCAAATCCAGTGTTTTAAAGGAGCGCGACGAGCTGCGTGCGTTCATGGAGGAGAACTTGCACTGAGCCAAGGAGGTGAGTCTAATTTGCCCTCTCGCACCGGGCCGATGTTCATCCACATTTTCACTCCCGCAGGACCCCAGTGGCCTTCTGGCGCGCTGACCAAACGCATCCGAACAATACTCACCAATACCGACAGTCAACTTCAAGTGTACGATTCGCGCGTGGGGAGCTCACTGCAGATGATCTCTGCGGACGCGCAGGGACGTATTTCGGTGCCACCGTGCAGGATGTCGAGAAGGCGTTGGCTGTGTGTGATCAAGCATAAGCCAGACGGCGTGGTCGGGCAGACCATAATTCAGAAGTTGGACGTGGACAAGGACGGGTTCGTTGAGATCGAGCATGTGTTGGGGTTAGTGCTTGAGGAGGGGCTTGGTGAGAGTAACCGAAATTTATTCATTCGTGACCGAATCAAGCTCGTCGACGGCCGCTTTAGCATCAGACTAGCCTGCAGCATCATCCGTAGCTCCATCCCAATTGAATTCCATGTCGTTATTGGTGCCGTCGTCGAAAGATGCCGTGTCCATGCCATCATGGGCTTCAAAGTCCAAGTCACTGCAATAAGCTTCGAAATTGGGTGGGGTATTGTCGTCTTCACTGACAGCCGTGATTAGGATATATTTTCAAATAGTTATAATGAGTGTGACTCAGGGGACGAGAGAGCAGCACAATGATTTTCTGGATTTTTTGAATTTTTGAATTTGTTTGGCGCAGTTGCACGACTCGGCATGAATTTCTGAAACGGTTGTAGTATCATTTGCGGGACATATGAAGAGCTGTCCTTTTCTTTGTTTTGTACGTTCACGACACATGGCGGCATTCCAATGACGTCGAACGGAATGGCGGGGTGTGATTAAAACTGCTTCATTCCAAGGATATGATGAGAAGTCCGTAGCTGGGCATGCAGGATTCGTTGTACATAATCAGAGAGCGTAGCATTTGGATGTGTTCGGCGCACGACAATTGCCATGTCGAACGTGACGTAAGAGCTCTAGCCATTCGTCGTCCACAACTCGAACCTGTTGTTTTACATAACACGGAACCGTATCATTGTAAACGAGGTATTTGCCGACGAAGTGCGGCCGTGCTTTCTAGTACGGTATGTACTACCTAAAATATGATTTTAATATTCTGATTTTAATGCAAGGCCAATAGCTCAGTGCTTGCGATTCAATTCACGCGAGATTCTTAGATCCACTTGACCTTACAAGGTCATACGAGATCTTAGCAGTTCAAACGTTCCATTTTCTCTCTCCAAGAGGTGATGAGCAGTGCTTCAAGTTATTGCCAGTGAGTGAATTAGGTGCTGAGTGCTCAGGGGGGATTTAAAGTTCAAGGGAGCGGTGTTATTGGTGCCGGGATACGCTAGCTACTACGACCAAAGGCGTTGTACCATCAAGGTCACACGAAACTATCGCTGGCTCGTTCCTCCTGCGCCGTTGGCGCCGAATGATCAGTTTAAGGGGGGCCCATGAGGGAAACGAACCTCCATTCGACGCCCCCAAAATGATTCAGAAGCGCAAAGGGAGGGATGAGGTCCACACATATTAAACGCATAAACGTCAGATACTCAAGAGTGAGCAAGATGACGACTTACCAGATCTAGTGCCCGACTCCGACCCAGACGAGGAAGAAGACCTGGAGCGTCAGCACCGCACGCCGTCGCTGCGATGTGCACTGGATTCAGCGAAACGCACATGCCAAGTGGTAAGGAGCCGAAAACGTTGCAGGGCGCCATGCACTCGCCAGAATAGGAATTTCAAGGCTGTTCAGACCGAATTAGAAAAATGGGTACGTGGGAGCTTCCTGACGCACCCAGAGACAGAAAGCCCATCACGAACAAATGGGTATTCGTGCGGAAATATGCAAAAGGACAGTAACTTGAAAAAGTACAAGGCTGAGCCGTCTAGCAACAAGAGGGTTCAGCCAAATTAACAATCCGGTCGGCCGCTAAATCATCGCGATGTGGCATGCCGTTACGTCAGTTGACGTGTCGTGGTGCCACCTCGCGTTCTTGTTAGTCGTTGTTCGCATCGTGCGTCGTCGCGGTGCTCATTGTCATCCGTGTTGCCCTCGTGTCCCTACCATGGCGGAGTCGCCGCCGCCGCCGCAGTCGCGTCGTCGATCCAGCCGTCGTTGTCGTAAGTCCTCGAGTCGTTGCCGTCGAATGGTCATCGAAGTCGACATTGATCATGTTGACCCGTTTGTGATGCACTGCGTGTGGGTAAAACCCAGCGCGTCGGCTCGGTGCTCAGGTGGTTTGTCGCGGGTACGGGTGCGGGTCAGTGCCAGGACACCCACGGGTTGACCCGTAACAGACCCTAGGAGAGAGCGAGGCAACTGTCGTGCGTCTGAGCGTCTCGGTGCCAGAACGAGAGTACGTGGTTGTTGCCCCACAATGCAGCGAGGGGGACGACACGGGATGAGGTGGCAAGAGCAAGGGCGGGTATAAAGGTGACTGCATAGGCAGAAGATAGCGAGGTGATGACGCACGGCACTATCGTGTGCTCTCAGTGGAAGGGGTACGCCGCGGTGACGCCAGTGACGAGGATGAGCACTGGCAACGAATGGTGGTGATAACGAGGGGGGAAGAGGGCGGGGCGACGACGCACGGAGACCGTCATGCGCTCTTGGTGGAACAAGAACACATGGTGGTCGCTCCACGCCGATTCACGAACAAATGGGTATTCGTGCGGAAATATGAAAAAGTACAGTAACTTGAAAAAGTACAAGGCTGAGCCGTCTAGCAACAAGAGGGTTCAGCCAAATTAACAATCCGGTCGGCCGCTAAATGCGTCCCGTCGCCATGTTGCCATGAGCACCCGGGCGCACACGTCCGTGACGGGCGGAACGCACCGTCGGAAAGGGAGCTCACCTGGTTAAGCCGCTACCTTGAGTTGTTGTGTGCTCACAGCCGTGAAATGGGTCCTGCCTCCTCAAAGTGGTCAGAATATCGTTTCGAAATAAACTCGTCCGATGATCATGTCTATGATGAGCAGACCTTTTAAAAAAAGGAAGGCACGTCAACCTGAAGGTGCCAGTGAAACATTTGCACTCGCCTATAACTAGAAGTTGAATCTGAGCACGCGCTAAGAAGGAACGGACTCTCTTCCTGCCTAGGGGTCTGCCTAAGAGAGACTAAGCACGCGCACAAAACAGAAAAAACAGAAGGTAAGCTGGAACGCAAACCTCACCCCTTAACCCTGCGGATCCCTCCAGCTGCCTGTCAGACCTGCCCTACTCCATGGCGTTATACTAGGGATATAGCAAAAGGCGGCTGAACATCAGACCTTTCATTTCTCAAATATTATATCCTCACTGACTCATCTGTATTGTTGCATGGACGGGCACGCAAGGTCCTCTTGGTAGGTCTCTGGCCCATCTGCCCAAACCTCAGGATCTGTCTCTTGGAACGCCTGTTATGATCTGAATATCGTCAGTGACATTCTTTGACAGACTCCTGTCGTAGTGCCACGAGGCAACAGTGTGGTGTGACAAGAGCCTTTAGAGATCGCACACCTAGATTCCTTGGCGATGATAAATCCGCCGAATCGCGATTGCAACAAAGTTTCGCTAGAGTTCAATCATAAGCGAGCAAAATGTATTGATCTAAGAAATCTACATCTCAGGATACAGATCAAGATCTGCTGGATCACGTTGGTATCTTGTCCAACAACAAGATGAGATCATGTGGTCGCCGTAAGCTGTCTCTACTGATCTCGCGTTCGAATTGCAGCGATCCATCAACGCCTCATTCAAGTTGAAGCCTATCACAAAAATCGCAAAAACATCAGATGAGTCTATATCTGATTATTTTCTAATATCGTGCGAGATTCCCTACTAAGTTTGGTGTGTCAGATCTCCAGATTCCAGATTCCAGATTCCAGATTCCAGTTACCATCATTCTGCTAAATTGGAGGCACAGGACGGGCCGCAGCCTGGCGATCTTCCTGACCTCCTCGATTACTCTGGGATCCCGTGGATTGAAGGTCCTTCTTGCAGCCGACAAGGAGGATAGGTGATCCAGCGCAGAGGTGCTTGACTTCGGAGATCTATTAGAACTTTTTCAGAGCTGACAAAAATGGGAATATGAGACAATGGCCTTTTTCCTGTATATATGTTGTCCACCATCCTCGGTGCAGTAACGAACGGTAATTAAGGTCAAGGGCGAGTGCGCAGCTGCGCGTGCACGTCTGTGCGGACGCGCAAGAGGGTGGGTGAAGGCAGGCGAGGGCGAGGGTAATGGTAGATGTACCTCGACAGTATGCGTGCGCCGTGCGCGTGTGATACGCACTGCCAGGCAGGACCAGGGACTTGAAGTTGAAGGGTGGATGATAGATATCTGGATAGTGAGAGGACGGCATAGCCGGCCCTCGCACACCTGCACTCTTTCTTTCCTTGTCTTAGAAAGTCGCGCTGGTAAATCGCTAAATCGTGCTGAGTGACGTGCACAACAACCTCTCAGTGCTTTTTGCGCCGTTTTCCCGACTCCCACGAAGTGGAGGAGGATTTAGTAATTCGTCCAAATATGCGTCAAACTCATACAAAATATTTTATTAAATTTTATTTATACTTAGCTAATTACGAGGAGCCAATTGGATTGGAGGGTCCGCGCACGAGCACCTGTGGCTCGGGTCCCTATGTCGTCACACAGCAACCGGGCTTCACAGTGTCGGCGCCCTCACGTGCCTGGCGTCGAGGAAATTAGATGTGGGATATATACATAATCCATGACTACAATGTCTACATCGCATCCACTATTGTTGGGGGGTTTGGGACGCCATATCGTTGTGGTATAAATGAATGTCCTTAAGACTTAGTAAAGTCGTTGATTGAGCATTGAAATCAATTCCTGGACCCTTGAGGGGACAGGTTTTTTTGGGGGGAAACTCGTGTTCAACCGATCTACCGGGATCTGGTAGATTGACACTAGGAGTTTGTCACGGTGGAGTTGCATCCTTCCGGCAGTCCAGCTTATCCTTCGAAATTGAGATCGTCGACGGTACGGCTTGTGGGTCACGCGTCACGGTAGGGCTGTGATCTTCTAACGGAATCAATTTTCCCACGAAACGTCACCGCGAAAAAAAAAACACGCGTGCCGGAGGACCAATCACATCGTCATGCAAACTGACTTTTGGGGATGCGAATTTCGAGGAGAGCGAAGCCAGCCGCTCAGCGGGCACGTTCGGCGCGCGCACCACGGAGTGACGCATTTTTTCGTGATTACTAGTACTTACACTCCAGTGCGAGGACCGGTTTGCTGTCGAGCAGCACATGGGCGACAACGTCTTGTCCCGACTCCCGTGAGTCCGTCACGGTGAGCACTGTTGTAGTCCTGCCGCCAAACTTTGCTCGATCCGCTTAGCTTTCGTGCAGAAGATGTTGAGAAGATGCATAAATTAGATAAGTGGAACATTCCATTACAAGCTACTTCATACAACACTGTGAAAGGGCACTGCCCCACCAGATGCCAATCGAGAATAGCATACGAATTACGCAGAGCAAAGAGATGACTATTGTTATGATTAGTAAAATGACGATATTCATAAAGATTGACGTACGAGGCGGCTAACGGAAAACGATCGTAAATTGTGCTCACAAACAGCACGAAAGTATTTGGCATCAACAGACACAGTATCCTTGATCGGATACTGCTCAAAAACCAGTCGTTCCACATCCTCCTGGCTGAGGTAACGACGTAAAAGCAGCTCACTCTCTTCGTGCGTTCGTTGAATATTGAGCAGTAACTTTACTATCACCATCTTTTCTCCCAAAGTCTCCTTGAACTGCTCCAAGATCTTGTTCATCGGTGGAGCATCCGGTATTGGAGATAAGGTCTTGCAAAGGAGTGAGTCCTCTTGTCTTGGCCCCTAAGATAAGGGACCTACCATAAGAGAGGAGGCTCTCTGCAGGGATTCATAGTAGGTAATGAATCTCTCAGGCAGTCCAGAAAGGTCTGCCTGCATGTGGGGGGAATCAGACTGAGATACTTCGGGATAAGGTAGAATCCGTAGCACGTCAGGTAGTTGTTCCCCGGGACGCAACTTGAAGAATGTCGAGCCGTCAAGCGAACGAGACGGATCCATAACGAAAGGGTGTGAAAGGCTACACTGACTACGAGGTCACGCCTCGCAATATATACTTGACTTAGTTTTTTGTCGATGTAGATGTGACAGTGACAGTGACAGTCCACAGCTTGAGGGCCGGTAATTGGGCCGGTAATTCTTAATAAGAGATGATCTGAGCTCATCAGATCTAGATTTAGATCTTGCTCGAATCTAGATTTAGATCTTGCTCAAATTAATCTAGATCGCTCGACTCAATTGATTCAATTAATGGGTGACTGTGACTGTGACTATTAAGTAATTCTACGTCATCTGGCTTGCTGTGTTCGTCAAGCTACTAAAGAGGTTGAGAGCGACGCGATAGGAGCTAGGACCTCGTCGAAGAGGAGGCGTCAGGATCACGTGCGCAACGTCATAGCCTCGGTGAGAGCCGCCCATTAAATTTAGTAAAATAAATTATACTTCACTGAATGCGTGACTGTGACTATTAAGTAATTCTAGTGTACATGAGGCAATCGTGAGGTAGTAATTACCGCCGTAGAGTCGGATTGAGTATACATAGGTATACACACCAGGCCAACTCTTTCCTGGTTGCGCCGTTTCCATTCCTCCCCATGAATGATCCCACTTCTCAGGAACCGCCTTCTGTCCTCTCGAATCCTCCTCCTTTCAACTTCGGAGTCGCCCCTGGCGATCTTGACGCGCATCCGCATAACAGTCCTCCGCCCGTCTACACTCCAGCTCTCCCGGGGGGGCCGCCGTTATTTGGGGGACAACACGGACACGACGATCCATTTCCGCATTCTATACTGAGTGTCGAACGTTGAGTATTTCTTTGCGGCGCGTAAACTTTCTCACCGACGTCCACACAGAGCGCTTTTACCTATTTCTGAGGGACCACGTCAGGGATTGGGGTCACATTTCCTGCGAATGTGTGTGGCGCGTGTCGCACATGATCGTCTCTGGCGCGATCCCTCCTACTCTGACCATCACCCGCGACCAAGCGCTGGATATCGTCCATGAGACGCTCGATTGGCATCGTACGCTTCGGAATGATGCCAACTGGTCCCCTACGAGATGTAAGTAATTTCTCGTCTGTCTATCTCTGTCGTTTATGACTCTATCCTTTTAATAGTCGATTGCTTGAGTATCGGCGCCGATGTGCCAAACTTTTCGTCCCACATCGACGATGAAGTCTTTTGCGAATTATTTTGCAAGCAAATCATCGATGCACCCAGTGTATTTTTCCAGAAAGTTCGCTCTTCCCTCCGCAATCTGATTACCCCACCGCCGCCGAACACCACCAGAATATACCCGAGCGCTCCCATCATCCCAAAGACGCTGAACATTGCTCGGCTCCGTGGCCAGCTTGGGTGGAGAAACGATTGGGGATACTCCCACTGGCACCGATTCCTCAACGATACGGCGGGCTTCAGAGTAAGTGTTCTCGTCTTTGTCATTGGGTAGTTTGATTTGCTGATTCTAGCATACCAGATTTTCTGGTTTGCTGACCCCGTGGTCCGCGAGATTATCCTGCACACGTTGCGGAAGTCGGATTCCGCGGGGTGGTTCTCAGTGCTTATTCGACAAATGGATCCCCCCGAGCTCAATGCCATGGTTCCCATCAACGTCGATACTGTGTCTTTTGTACTGACTGCCGTACGTACAGTGATCTCTTTGACGTTCTTTTACTGATCACCTGGGTCTCTGTAGCTTGCCCTCGAAATGCAACGATACGCCAAGGTCGCGCTCGATTCGGTCGAAGCTCACATCGGCTACATCCAGGACTTCAGCGCGTACAAGCAGGCCATCGGCGATTTTCTTAGAATGATACAGGATGGAACGTTCGACCAAGCTCTCGTGTCCAACGAAAGCTTGGCGCAGATGAGGATCGGCCTTGATTCCCTGCTGAACGTAGATGTTGTCGTCCAGCCCGATATCTTGGTTGTCGAAGCCAGCACATGGATGCCCGCATAAAGCTCTACCAATACTTGAATAACTATCTTTCTTCTAACAATTTACGTCGGCTGGGCCGGATGCATCTTTCGTCGCTTCTCACTGTTTTTCGTCGCTTCTCATTCAAGTTGTTTCTCGTCGCATCTCATTGTTTCTCGTCGCTTCTCGTCGTTTCTCGTTGCTTCTGTTGCTCATTCTCTCCCTGTTGCTCGTTATATCCCTGTTGATCGTTTACGAAGTCACATTTACTATTTGCCGGACAAATTCTACCCAATTATTCATTCGCAGCTCGCCATGTCATTTTTTCGGTATCCGTCGAGCATGGCACACTGGCCCTATCGCCTACGAGCGCACGCGGCCCCCTGCCCAGAGTGACTCACACATGGGTCGTCGTGAATGCAACTGCGACTGCGTCCGCGTCCGCATCCTCCTCTCTCACTAACCCGCGTTCCCCTGCCAGATCACCCACGTCCACATACTTGCGCTCTGATCTCGAGGTTTACTGGGTACGTCCTCCCGCCCTCCGTATCAAACTGTTTCTTTCCCAGGTCGTCGTGAACGCAACTGCGACTACGACCGCTCACGAGTCACAGTCTCCACTCTCACTAACCCGCGTTCCCCTGGTAGATCACCCACGTCCACCCGTTTCCTTCCCAGGTCGTCGTGATTACGACCGCGGCTGCCGCCGTCCACGTTCGTCTCCCCTCAATCCCCACGGGCTCCTCTTTCACTAACCCGCGTTTCCCTGCTAGATCACCCACATCCACATCCTTGCGCTGTGATCTCGAGGCCAGATACATGTTTTGGTTTACTCGCTACGCCCTGCCGCCCCCCGTTTCCTTCCCAGGTCGTCGTGATTACGACCGCGACTTCCGCCGTCCACGTTCGTCTCCCCCCAATCCCCACGGGCTCCTCTCTCACTAACCCGCGTTTCCCTGCCAGATCACCCACGTCCACATCCTTGCGCTCCGATCTCGAGGTTAGATACATCTTTTGGTTTACTCGCTACGTCCTCTCGCCCTCCGCAACATACCGCTTCCTTCCCAGGTCGTCGTGAATGCAACTGCGACTACGACCGCGACTGCCGCCGTCCACGTTCGTCTCTCCCCGCTCCTCACAGTATCCTCTCTCACTAACCCGCGTTCCCCTGGTAGATCACCCACGTTCACATCCTTGCGCTCCGATCTCGAGGCCAGATACATGTTTTGGTTTACTCGCTACGCCCTCCCGCCCCCCGTTTCCTTCCCAGGTCGTCGTGATTACGACCGCGACTTCCGCCGTCCACGTTCGTCTCCCCCAAATCCCCACGGGCTCCTCTCTCACTAACCCGCGTTTCCCTGCCAGATCACCCACATCCACATCCTTGCGCTCTGATCTCGAGGCCAGATACATGTTTTGGTTTACTCGCTACGCCCTCCTGCCCCCGGTTCCTTTCCCAGGTCATCGTGAACGCAACTGCGATTACGACCGCGACTGCCGTCGTCCACGTTCGTCTCCCCACACCCCACACAGTCTCCTCTCTCACTAACGCGCGTTCACCCGCCAGATCACCCACATCCACATCCTTGCGCTGTGATCTCGAGGCCAGATACATGTTTTGGTTTACTCGCTACGCCCTGCCGCCCCCCGTTTCCTTCCCAGGTCGTCGTGATTACGACCGCGACTTCCGCCGTCCACGTTTGTCTCCCTCCACCCCCCACGGGCTCCTCTCTCACTAACCCGCGTTTCCCTGCCAGATCACCCACGTCCACATCCTTGCGCTCCGATCTCGATGCCAAATTCATCTTTTGGTTTACTCGCAACGTCCTCCCGCCCTCCGCATCAAACCGCATCCTTCCCAGGTCGTCGTGAACGCAACTGCGACTGCGATCGTCCACGTTCGTCTCCCCCCACCCCACACACTGGCAGTCTCCTCTCTCACTAACGCGCGTTCACCCGCCAGATCACCCACATCCACATCCTTGCGCTCTGATCTCGAGGCCAGATTCGTCTTTTGGTTTACTGGGTACGTCCTCCCGCCCTCCGTATCAAACTGCTTCTTTCCCAGGTCGTCGTGATTACGACCGCGACTGCCGCCGTCCACGTTCGTCTCCCCCCACCCCCCACGGGCTCCTCTCTCACTAACCCGCGTTTCCCTGCCAGATCACCCACGACCACATCCTTGCGCTCCGGTCTCGAGGCCAGATAGATCTTTTGGTTTACTCGCTACGCCCTCCCGCCCCCCGTTTCCTTCCCAGGTCGTCGTGATTACGACCGCGACTGCCGCCGTCCACGTTCGTCTCCCCCCAATCCCCACGGGCTCCTCTCTCACTAACCCGCGTTTCCCTGCTAGATCACCCACGTTCACATCCTTGCGCTCCGATCTCGAGGCCAGATACATATTTTGGTTTACTCGCTACGTCCTCCCGCCTTCCGCATCATACCGCTTCCTTCCCAGGTCGCCGTGAACGCAACGGCGACTGTGACTGCGACTGCATCGACATCCGCCATCGTCTACGTTCGTCTACCCCCACCCCTCACAGTCTCCTCTCTCGCGTTCCCCTGTCAGATGACCCACGTCTACATCCTTGCGCTCCGATCTCAGTTACCTTCAAGAACAAAACTTCGTGCCTCGACCACCTTTACTGCTCCTTTCTAACTAAACTACTCGATTTATCTGAACCCTACCCATGTGAACCCAAATATCTCGGACTTTGCTTCTTTTCCCAGCACCATCCTGAGCATGTAGTTAAGCACTGCTACACGGCGAGACGATTGCAGAGGTCGCCCAGGCTACAGTATTTGTGTTCAACGATCAAGGATCACAGAAGCTAGGAATGGGCATGGAACTATCTCTACGCACACATTGCCAAGGTACGTATCTTCTCTCTGTATTGTATAATGGGTGCCTTTCCACTCCACATACTTTTGGGTAGGTGTTACGACACTCAGGACTTGTGAGTTCAGCTCGATCTCCTGTGCTGCGCAGTACTGATGATGCCTTGTTCAGATTTGTCCAAGAAGATCGACCCCTCCCTGCTTAAACCCGTCATGTTAATGGGGAAAGACGTCCCAAACTTGGTTTCCAAACCATTTGCTGTCAGTAAGCAGTACGCGAAGCTGATTTACGACTCAACGTCTTCGCCTCGCTTGGACAAAGCGCTTCAAAATGGGAGCAGGAAAGTTGGGCATCACCTGAACAACGGCAAAATTTAGTGTATGCAATCCTTGTGGAGATGCTATCCTACTAAGTCGCGTCGCCATTATTGCTTCGAATGTTTCATTGAGGTAGGTCCATCACCCACTTCCACCGGCATGGCGACAATGACATTGAAAGCCGAGTATAAACCTCAGGATGACGCTGTGGGCCGCAAGCGGGCGATTCTTTGCCACAGTAAAAACCTTCACAATATCTACTTTCGCTTTGAAGACGAAACTCAGCCTGTCCCAAAACCCGCCGTTCCTGTTGTGCTCCACCGCCTGCTGTCGGGGCCGCTCGCACGGAAAGCGTTGCTTCTGTTGAGAATGCCTCTCAAGGCTGCCGGCATCCTTCTCTACGTCATCGGTCAAAATTTGAAGGTCGAGGAAGTTCTACTCACGATGTCAATCAAACACCTTGTTGGTGGGAAGTCGAAGTTTACCCTGCCGAACGAAATTCTGGGTGACCTCCAGCTCGAGTTCACGTCTGCGCCCGAGAAGGGTAAAGGGCTTCCTCTCGAAGAACTCGGTATTCGCTCTAGGTATTGTACGTTCCGGAACCCTCGGTAATCATATGTCTGGCCTGGTCTCTCGTCTTACTATTGGCGGAAAGATACCTGGAGGATTCAACGCTTCCGCATCGTAGCGGCGCAAGCGCCTGTCCCCGACTCCCATGTGTATGATGTCTGCAAATGATTGATATAACTGGTGACCAGCAAACAATCAATACTATTTATCAACTATTTATGAACAAAACCGCTAATGTGGCAGCGACTCATCACCAACTTTGTAGCAATATTTCAACGAAGCGGTTAGTATCACAAATCAACGTCCATATTCAGGCTCTCAGACTCGGAGAGCCCCAACGACTTTTTAGAAGCAGAATAGAAGAAGAGAGGAATACAATACGATGGACGCCGGCACTACTTCTGATACCGACAGCATCCAAACAAGAGATCTAAAACAAGTCACCTGATCGAGTAATTTATTTCTATTGTTTTATTCCTTCGTGAGAAAAATGTACATTCACTTTTACCGTGTGCCTGACCGTTTGCTTTCGACAAAACCCTCCTTCCCACTTCGTGGGAGAGTCGGGGAAACAAGAAGGGGTGTTGTCCACGAAGATCCATGCCCTTGTGAAGACCATGATCATTAGGTGTTCCCAAGTTGGAATCTGTACTCGTATTAATTATGTATGAACTTATTGTTTTAGTGACTACAACTACGACGTATCGGACCGTGACTCGAGTATCCCGAACTTGAATCCCAACGAAAAATACACCGGTTCATCTGGGTACAGTGGGTCATATGTATGACCACCAGAAGGGTACAAAGAAGGACGAGCCTGTACAGAAACCATGTTCGCAAGTTACGCTCTTTCGGGACTCGGAGATATCCGAAGTAGCACTTCGCAACCTGTTGTACGTTATTTGGCTTTGTCACGTCAATTCCATGCTGGCAGACATCATTCCGAGTCAACGCCAGGGGTGCTTCAATACCGGTTCTGCATGTCATCCTGCTGAAGGAAACCAACAGTATCCTCGTCTTTTTGGCAGACAACACAGTTTGGCAGTCGAGCAACTGGGAGCAAAAATTCCTTGGGGTACGTCTCCTGTGCACACTCATACGAACGAACGAGCCTATCTAACCACCGATACTTCAGAATTATTCTACACGACGGTCGGTAGCCAGTTCTCGTTTGTTCAAAAAGCGCCCTCAGCGCGTCCTTCGCTCCGGTCGTTCCGATTACCTCATCTAGATCGGAGAACCCGTTGTAGCTCGTCTCGGGCAAGGATTTCTATGACAAGAGGACGAAGCTGTTCGAGCCAGTCGTTGGGTTCACCAAATTTTGGGAGTGCCTCATTGTGGCCGAGGTGAGTGGTGTAGTGTACATTTTTAGTGATGCACAGGCTCACGTGCATGAAGTACGTTCCTTCGAAAGACGCGCTAGATCTTCAAGTATCGCTTGACGGGTTGACGTTCGAAAGTAATGCATCCCGACACCCATGTATGTTGTCGAGCGCGTCTTCCACAATGTATAGCATTAACAACAACGCAACAGGTATATACTGTGTTAGAATCAAGCGCCGATTCCATCTTCCTGCACATGACCATATCCGAATGACCAAACCACATCTGGGGCAATATCCTCAAGCCCAACACCAAGGAACCTGCTTTGGCCTGCCATAGAGAACGTCAACAGGAACAAAATCGGGTTTGCGTATTTTGAAAATATATCTAGTTTTAACCGCATGTCAACGTCGTGGCCAACTCCGCAGAGGCGACGCTGACGGGGGCAAAGGTGTTCTAGACGAGGATCACGTACCACGACGGTAAGTGTTTTTGGGTTTGGGGTGTTTATGGGACATGTGGAGGTGTGAACAAACGTATTTGTTAGCGGAACGTGGAAGCCGCTTGCTCCACCAAAGCTAGATTCCCAAGGAAGTCCATATCCCTGCTCGACAACAGTACATTGCGTTCATTTTTCCTAGTGGATCTTGATATTCAAGTTCATTTCTACAAAGCTGCGCCCTTCAAGTGCATGGGTTTACAGAGCGCAAAGACGCCTGGGCAATATACAGCAGCCCGAGCGTCGTTGGTGTCGTCATGGCAGCCGGCAACGTGGGCGAGGTGTTCACTTCTTACACCGACTACAACACTTTCCTCCCTAGCGACGGCGGATTCACGTGGGAAGAGGTCCACAAGGATGGCTACCTCTGGGAGTTTGACGACTCGGGATCAATCATCTTGATCGTCAATGATGAGGAACCGATGGACCACATCTTGTTCGCCACGAATAAGGGTATCTCGTGGCGGGAGTACAAGTTCAGCTGAGGATCAACATCATCATTTCTGTGCCCGAGGATACGAGCAGGAAATTTATGCTCCTCGGGTATGCGCTGCTGTGCGTCGTCGACGATCGTTGCACATCGACTTCACGTCCTTGACCCGACGACAACGTGGGTTCGCCTTTGAAGTTGTCTTTGCACTTGCCCGTGGACGAGGATGCGCAAGTACCGCAGTTCGAAGACGAAGAATAAGAGGTAGTTCCCTTGAGGAAATCGACAGACTTCAAGGCATCATCATTGACTTGGGAAAAAATCATCGCCATCACTGGATTTGCTGAACTCGGTCCCTGGGGAAGCTCGCGCACAAAATGAGAGATGGAAGCGAGGGGGGGTGGGGGAGTTTACCATTGAATACTGCTTCGAGATGGCTTGGATTGTGGGCTTCATGAAACACTTTGATGGCCGTCTCAAAGATGGTTCTTTACACGTCGGCTGGGTTGATGTGAAGACCGGAGAACCCGTTGACGACAAGGATGTGCGCGGTTGTCACGAGAAGGACATTTTGAAGCATGCTGGTGTGCGGTTGATCGGTAAGCTTCCTTAACTTACGCCCGTGGTCGCAGTTGAAGAAAAAGTATTCACAGAGCCTGAACTGTTGCGCGTTACAATCCTTGGACAAAAGTATTCAATCAAGAGATCGAACTCGTTTATGATTTTGAGCCGATTGAAGTCGCTCGATTAGAAGCAGAAATGTTCAAGTATGAGCACAGTGACAAGTGCGACATCATGACCGCGGAGGGTGATTAATGGTTTGTCGAGTTCAAGCAAGGCACTCGCATCGTCGTCCCCAAGGCATTCCGGTCCAGCCGCTTAGTTTCTAGACAAATCCCAACTGGTTGGGATGCTGGGAGATAAGGATCCTTGCCCTCCGATCTCGAGGCTAGATACATATTTTGGTTTACTGGCTACGTCCTCCCACCGTCCGCAACATAGCACTTCCTTCTCAGGTCGTCGTGAACGCAAGTGCGACTGCGACTGTGACTGCATCAACATCCGCCATCCTCTACGTTCGTCTCCCCCCGCCCCTCACAGTCTCCTCTCTCACTAACCCGCGTTCCCCTGGTAGATCACCCACGTCCATATCCTTGCGCTCCGATCTCGAGGCCAGAAACATCTTTTGGTTTACTCGCTATGCCCTCCCGCCCCCCGTTTCTTTCCCAGGTCATCGTGAACGCAACTGCGATCACGACCGCGACTGCCGTCGTCCACGTTCGTCTCCCCCCACCCCCACGGGTTCCTCTCTCACTAACCCGCGTTCCCCTGCCAGATCACCCACGTCCACATCCTTGCGCTCCGATCTCGAGGCCAGAGACATGTTTCGGTTTACTCGCTACGCCCTGCCGCCCCCCGTTTCCTTCCCAGGTCGTCGTGATTACGACCGCGACTGCCGCCGTCCATGTTCGTCTCCCCCCAATCCCCACGGGCTCCTCTCTCACTAACCCGCGTTTCCCTGCCAGATCACCCACGACCACATCCTTGCGCTCCGATCTCGAGGCCAAATACAACTTTTGGTTTACTCGTTACGCCCTCCCGTCCCCCGTTTCCTTCCTAAGTCGTCGTGATTACGACCGCGACTTCCGCCGTCCATGTTGGTCTCCCCCCAATCCCCACGGGCTCCTCTCTCACTAACCCGCGTTTCCCTGCCAGATCACCCACGTCCGCATCCTTGCGCTCCGATGTCTAGGCCAGATAGATCTTTTGGTTTACTCGCTACGCCCTCCCGCCCCCCGTTTCTTTCCCAGGTCATCGTGAACGCAACTGCGACTGAGACTGCGACTGCGATCGTCCACGTTCGTCTCCCCCCCCCCCTTACGGTCTCCTCTCTCACTAACCCGCGTTCCCCTGCTAGATCACCCGTCCATGTTGGTCTCCCCCCAATCCCCACGGGCTCCTCTCTCACTAACCCGCGTTTCCCTGCCAGATCACCCACGTCCACATCCTTGCGCTCCGATGTCCAGGCCAGATACATCTTTTGGTTTACTCGCTACGTCCTCCCGCCCTCTGCAACATACCGCATCCTTCCCAGGTCGTCGTGAACGCAACTGCGACTGCGATCGTCCACGTTCGTCTCCCCCCGCCCCTCACGGTCTCCTCTCTCACCAACCCGCGTTCCCCTGCTAGATCACCCACGCCCACATCCTTGCGCTCCGATCTCGAGGCCAGATACATGTTTT
>JBBPOJ010000423.1:0-27840 GCA_038091395.1 Leccinum rimulosum
CTCGCACCGAGCGTGTCCAGTCCGTAACATTCTGTATACATATAGGGCACAACTTACAAGGTACACCAAACGCCACTGGCACTACATAAGTACAGTCATGAAAGTAGTACATTGAGAACTTTGTCGTCCGTGGACGATCGCGATCGCGTCATTCAACGAGCGTTGTAATTCGTCGGTGTTGTTTCCATTCCCGGGTCCGGGTGCTGGTGGGTGCCCTTCAAGTTGCAGGCGAAGGTTGAGAGCTTGTCTCCCAAGGATGATTGAGGATTTGCGAGCTCCAGGTCGGGAGGATCGAGTGGGGCATGCGACGTCGCGCTCAGTGCCTGGAACATCCACAGGAAGTGAACGAACGCACCCCGGAGACAACGTCCTTTTGAATGAATGGTGACCGGTGTGGCGTGTGGTGCCATCAAAGTGTTGGGGTAGAGCGGTCAGGTAGGGTTGTGCCAGTGTGAAAGGAGTCTTCGGGGAGGGAGTCACAAGCCGACGTTCTTCTCGACGAGGACCACGTCAAAGGTGTTGCTGCGTTGCTGTGCCTATGATATGGAGGGGTGACGTTGAGACTGGAGGGCATCGCGGAGGTGCGAGATGGGAGCACAGACGGTTCAAGTTCATTGTGGGAGCCACATACACCAAGATGTTGGAAGGCGGTTGGCAGCTTATGGTCTAAATAATTTTACCAAGTTCTGCCATTTTGTCATTTACCTTCAAAACAATTCTATTCTGCCCAGAGCATAGTCTAGTAGCTCAACCTGGGCACCGTGACCCGGGCCGCTGCTTCCACAAGTTTGCAGGAAGTACTCATCTATTTCAGGTTATTCTCCCCGGGATATTGTAGTACTAGGAGTCCGTATACAGTACTACATAGGAGGTTGCGTGGCTTACTAGTACGGGGCGTCGTGTATATCCCACTGGCAAGTGATGCTACTATATGGCACGATATGGCAGAGGCTGGCACCAGGAACGAAGAAAAATCCTGCAAGTGCGGCGTACACCTACTAGCAGAGCAATATTATCAATTCCAACAGCCTACTAGAACCCATAGTCATTACCCTCGGAATCCTCCATGCCGCTCCCCTCCGACTCATATGTGGCATTTGCAAGGACGTCCAGGTCCGAGTCCATTTCGGGGCTGTCGTCTTCATCGGCAGTGGAATTATCTGACTCTAGTGTCGATGTCTCCGAGCTGTGAACTTCGAGGTCGTCAACCCGATCATCCGGTTCGTTAACGTCAACATTTGATGTGGAGCCGGACTCGGAGGAGATCGTGGTATTATCTCGAGTTTGAATATCATCATGATCTGCTTGGTTAGTACTCTCCGAGCCACTAGGTTTTGAGTGTGCATACACGTGGCCAATACCGAGGCCCCAGTGATAGCGCATGACCATGTCGCGGTCAGCAAACCTGATGAAATCCAATTTCAGATTGTGAACAAGCATGTAAGAAAGATCACCTCTAACTACCGATTGATGTAGTAGTACCTCCAGTCCTCCGAGTCGCGCGCATTGCGGGACACCGCACGCCCATCAGGATGGAGTCTCCCATCCGCAAAAGACGGTATGAGATGGCAACACCTGAGTACATCCGCGGGGTCAATAAAACTGAATGCATCCGTCCGATCCATTGCTACAAATCTCGCTTTGTCGAGGGCACAGTGCTCCCAACCTGTTGGTTGGTCTAACAGCTCAAACCACCGCACCCATAGAAATTCGAGGCGTCGCGGTCGATAGTCTTGGGACCCAGGCCCGGTGTAAATAACATTGGCATGGTATATGGCCAAAACGCGAGCATAGCAAAAGGGGTGACTTGCAGATCCCTCTGCATGTGTCAACAACATGACATCTCGATGGTCAGTACGGGGGTTGATGGCTTCGGTTTCGCGGCGAAGGTCGTATGTTGTGTGATTGATACGAAGTAAGGGGTGTCTGTAGATTCGATTTCCTTGGAAAACAACGTGGTGAACATCAGAAGTCTCAGGTTCAATGCCGCCCACAGATTTGTTGCTCAGTGAAGGGTCGTCATGGTTCTCTGCGTGAATCTCCAGGATGCGAGGCAACAGATGCGACTTAAGTTTGAGCACAAAATCCTGTTAATCAACTTTTAATATGAGCCCAGGGAAAGGGTATGAGTACCTACCTTCGCAGCGGGATCATCAGAGTGTCTTTGCACGAATGTTGTAATGTCCTCAGGAAAATTTTGAGACTTCCCGATGACGTGGTGCTCCTCTGGTGCGTTTGGGGTTGGATCTTCTTTGTGTAGCACATCCCTCTGTGCGCGGATGCGCCGGATGCGGGCTTGTCGACGCTCGATTGAGGCCAACTGAGGCACGAATGCTTTGCGGCTTGTTCGGGAAAACCGACCCTTGCTTGTACGATGCTCTAGCTCGCCCTAGTAAAACTATGATGAGTCCCGGGTATCATAGAACATGGAAAGTGGTACACAATTTGTGTTGAGTAGGAGTCTGTAGTTCCGTACAGTCCAATCTGAGCAGCATAATCACCGAGTGCGTGAAGTTTGTAGGTGCTCAGGTTGAGAACCTTCGGGCGACGGTCATTTACATTAGCCAGAGCCCTTGGCTGACTGGCACCACCGTTACTTTCACGCGCCTGCCGCCTTCTGCGAGACTCTGCTTCGCGTCGAAGTTCTTTGGTTGAGAAGGCCGTACACGTTTCCCCCACGAATCCTCGGAGCTCGTTACCAAGCTGGCCGGTAACCATTTCCAGAATATCGAGAGTCTCGTCGGTATGCATCCTCAACTTTGCGAGCCCGTGCCAATGCGCAAGTAAAAACAAAAGCCGAAGGACTCGACCACTATGGGGCTGTGGCAGGAGACTTTCAAACACAGGGATAGCACACTACAACGTGTGACGAAGAGTCAGCAAACATTCAGGAGATGCAAAAACAACTGAGGATTACCTGCAACAAGTCCTCAAAGTCGCGTGCAGCCATCCTCTTCAATTCCGAAACATTTCTTCTAAAACGCCGGATTGTACTGCGGCCGAAGGTAGGAATTTGGCGATAGCTGTCAATGTACGGTCAGTTTAGCTACAGAGAGAAGAGTGTTGCATTTTCACCAGCGATCAAGTTCGGAAAGTGCATTTCCTTTTATACTATCTAAAATTCGCAATAAATGGATGAATATGGCCTTCCAGACACCAAGTTCGAACTCGTGCAATAGATCAACAACCAAGATGAGGAAGAAATCAAATCCTGTATGGCTAAGCCGCTCAGAGAATGCATTCTATTCCAGATGCACAATAATAAGTTCCAACTCATCATCATCCTAATCATATCACGTACTTTTGTTGGAACTAACGACTCATCCTTGAGTAGTGCTTCAACCTGCGGCGTGTCAACAACGTATTGCTGTTCATAGATGAGTTGACGAGCATGTACAACTTTATTGCGTCGTTCCTCTGTATCCTTTCGAGCCAACAAATGGCGCTGTAGCATGTCCCTTCGAGATGCCAAGTTGTGTAATCGATCCTTGGGTATAAGGCACCGTGGGCATGGGCACATGCCTAGATTGCGTATATTTGCAATTAAAACCCTGTTTGCGAGCCATCAGTCCAGCGAGTCATGTCTTATGTCAAGTGATTGTTGTGTACTTCTCGGGATAATCCGCTGAGTAGGTGAAGATTCTTGGAAAGAGTCGGCGTTTAACATCATCGCAACAGGTGAGCACAATTCCATGTTCATAGACCTGAACAAATTCATCATCGAGCAGTGCTTCCCACTGTGCATGGAATTGTTCACGGTGACAATGCGTGAAGAAGGGACCACTGGGAAGTTTATTGCCAGAGTTCTCCAGTACGGCATCTTTGAAGCTATCCGGTAACTTAACCCAAAATTCAGTAAATCAATAGCTCCAGAACATATTAAAATGATGATTTTACCGCTTGTAGATAAGCCACGTGGATGCAAAGATGCGTGGATGGTTGACCACGCTCATATTTGGATTCGTTCCCAAAGAACACATACACCGGCCACAACTTTGCATCACCAAAGGCTGTAAGCTGTGTCGCATCTGACCAAAACATCAGTGCAACGATACGACGCGGTAAGTTGCAACCCGGTTCAGGAGGTGACTCTTGCAGGTCAATGTGCGCTTCGAGGAAAACTTTGGAAGTGAATAGCTCTCCGTGCACTCTGATATCACGGGACTTGTGCGGAGGACGCCAACGTAGTTCGTACGGCTCGTAGTGGAACAGCTCGTGATGGGTGGGGTCCAAGAGTTTCTCACGTATGATTGATACTAGAGAGCGGCAGTAGAAATTAGTGGAGTACTCCTTCGGCCCGGGGTGAAGAGAACGCCGCGGGATTGGGACGGATATAGTGACCGTTTTACACTTCCAACCAGCAGCAACATCCAGCCATTCCTCCGAATCTAGAGCATCTGGGCTCCCCAATTCTTTGTCAATTGCCTTCCAGTTTGTATCCCGTATGTCCTCTGAGCAAAATTCAGAGCTTCCAACGATTTGCAGAAGCTTGCTGAAGCTCCTATTCGACAGCTGGGAACCATAGTTCCAATACCAATCACCAAGACGAAGCGAGTTTTCGTTTGGATACGGATGAAATGGGTTGTCGTTGTGTGGGGGTCGATTCACCGTAGCGTACTTAGCGGATCGTGGTGGATTTTTATGCGAGAGATTCAAAGCAGGATCATAGTGAGGAAGCGTTTCATTGTCGTATAGGCGGAATAGACTGAACGAATTTGCCTGGGTACTGAAGGTAGGGCGTGGCCCTGGCATTGCATTCAGTACCGATGGCCCGGGCGGCTCTGACTCAGCGGGTGGCGATGTGGCGGTTGGAGGTTCATCAAGGATGTGACGCCCAACCTCATTATCTGATGGAGGTAAGGGCATGGGTGGTTCGGGTAGCATGTCTCTGAAACGTAGAGGGAGTGCCCGGTGCTGTCGGCGAGTCCTGCGCAGTGACAAGGGTAGCGGGTCATGTTCAGGGACCGTTATCGATTGAGCAACCTCATTTTTCACTGGCTCCGGGACATCCTCCAATTCGGTCTGTGGTAGAAATTCAGCTCCTGCCCGCCAATTTTTTGGGGCGTTGCCCTGAGCCACAGTACCTGTTGTCCATTTCCATACGGCTCCTGTACCACTTCCCGAGTCTGCTCCAGATCTGTGGACTCCTGCCCTACTTCGTCGACTGGCAAACGACGTTTCTTGCTTTGGTACAACTCCTTCGCACGCCCAAGCGCGTTAGCAAGCCTCTTCTTGCCCCTCAAGCACCTTTTTCCATGTTTCGTGAAAGCTCCTATATCGCCGAAAGTACGCCCGCAGCCAATGCATTCTTGTGAAAACGGTTGTGATTCGGACATCCGAGTGATGTGGTGACTGTTGAACAGGATGCACAAAAAAGCACGGTAAATAGGTGTAAGTGTGCCTGGTCAGTGGGAGCAGTGCCACCGTCCACGTTTACCGAGTACATAATTCCTTCTCAATCCTCGCTTCCTCAAATAAGAGCTGTTTGGGACCCATTTCAAGTTACTTCGTCCATGATCTGTCCTGTCCAGGATCCTCGAGGTCGTCGTCTTCGGGGATACCTCTTCGTTACAGGCGCACGTGGCAACGAGTCAGAAAATCGGACATAGCGGACGTAGAGGAAACGAAATCAAAAAGTTTCTTTTGTCATCGACGGCAAACTCTGGGACCGCGGGACTTGAAACGTTCTTAGTCTCGCTGTTTACAGTCCTCACGCAACTAGTTCAGACTCCGACTCCTTTGGGCTATCCGCGTCTAAGTACCATACCTGTGTCTACAAAGTTGAACGAGCGACTCAGCGAAGCTTTTGAGGAGACGCAAAAATTCTCGCAGATACTTATAGAAAATAACATGTGTACCGTAAAATAACGAAAGTGGTGTGTATTTTGTGTAGTGCAGGTTCAACTGGGGGTAAGGGATCAAACTAATTTGTGATCATTTCTGATTAAGTTACGTCCGAGTCCAAGGGGTTAACGAGACACGATCTGACTCTACACTGAGAACTGGTGTGTACATACAGAATCCGCTAACACTACCAGCAAATGAGTCCATCATCCTCTCCCGCTCGAGTATGATCCCTATGCCAGGGTAACGAATTTGGCTGACAAAAGCCCTCCTCCTCAAAAGGAGTTGGGGAACCCGGCTTTCCTATCCAAGCTGAGCACGGTGCCTAGTGTCCTCGTTCGAATGAGATTCTTGACACACGGGGAACGTGGAACGATAGAGCATGAGAACGGTTTTGGACCACTTTATGATGGTAAACAATGAGGAATAACCCCACATTGTAGGACTTCACGATAACCCTCACCTTGCGAGTCCGCTCGTGAATTCCACTTTGACATCGATTTCGTTTCCTATTTCGTCACGGGCCTTCGCGAGACGCACAGTAGGCAGCATTGTCACGACGGCCGCCCAGACGTTCTGATCCGCCATATGCCTTCCCGGACAGATGCGACTGCAACATCATTTAGTACCCACTCTGGGGAAAGTACATGTGTATCTTACCGGCCAAAACCGAAGCCATGATGCGCCCTACCTTCCACGAGCATTCCGGCAGGTGTGAGATAGCATTCGGGATAAAGGCCATCGCATCATCAAACTGCTTCTCATTGCGTCCTATTGCCCTGCGCTAGTTTCAGCTTCAATCGTCAGCCAACATGACGGGATGCATACCATAGATTGGTGACGATAGCGCCTGTGATCTTGTTATGATATGCCATGTCGTCGATAATATGTTTAGCTCACCTTTGGGAATGTACATGCCCTTGTATACATCTCGTCGATGTCATATGCGGAAGTGCTGCAAAGATAATAAAATTTGACCCGACAAATGCCTCAGGACCGAATCACTTACCCGTGGGTACCACAGGTCGCCAACGGAAGGGCTCGAGATATACAGCTTCAATATACGGAAGATTCGGCCTGTCGCCAAAGTCTGGCAGGCGGTCCGTACCGACGACCCGATCAATCTCCTCCTGAGCCTTAGCTTGCACCTCGGGATGGAGCACCATGGCGAGAAGAAATACACGCAGTGTCGAATCGCTCTAAAATAATGTTATGCAAAACCAATCACAAATACATAATTTAACCACTTACAGTTTCAGCACCACCTGTATGATCTTAATCCTCGTTTAGCCAAAGGAAACCTGAATCACATACCTAGGAAAGCAGAGGCTGCAACAGCTTTAATTCCATCTTCATCCACTTTGCCGGTTTCTGTCTCAAGTAAGTCATGTACGAGTGACTTCTTTGCCGTCCCAACGGCCTGCCAAAGTAGCAATTATCGTATGAAACAACGCACGTTTCGTTTGCGGGTATATTATAAGGGTCTATCAGACTAGACCGTCGACCGTCGATCCAACAGGTCGTGCGCGACTTCTGCGCTATTGATAATGGTGAAATCCTTGCTAAGCAGGTTGGCGTACACTAGGCCGCCTGGAACAATCGGCTCTCAGTAAAGATACTCTTGCATCCACAAAGAATTAGGATGAGGACGCACCGTATTTCTTTCCCCATTGTTCATACGATAACCAGGGGTATGTGGGGTTGAGAGCCAAGGTGTTGCCGATCAAGGGGAGGCCAGGAGGTCCAGGAGGCAGCGGTAGTCTGTGTCGGAGTCGGTCACGGTGTTGCTGCCATACGTAAAGAAGTCCAGCGCAAATAACGACTCCTCCGAAAGAGTTACTATGCAAACTCAGATCCATTTCAAGTAGTCAAGGGCTAGAACTGTCATAACTTAGTATGCAGCCTATCTACCAGTGGACAGGTGCCGCTTTTAAGTAGGCTGCCACACTCATCGATTGGCACAGAATAACCCAAGGGCTAACTTGAAGGGACGTCGTGACGTATCAGTACTGAGTCAGGATGTGACGTTGAATGAACGGCGTGTTATTCGCCAGAAGTGGTGAGCTCTTCAAGGAAGAATCTCACGTTTGTAACGCTTCGCTCCCAAAATGGGTTGTTTGTGGTGAACTAGTAACGCAAAACTAACGTCACCGTTTGACGCACTCTGCAATGTCGGTCTTAGGAGGACCTCACAAAACTTCCTCGCAAAAGGACTAATCTAAATGGAGATTTCCCGCGCAAGGCTCCGGGCTCCGGCATGCAGTTCGCCGCAGTGATATATCGTAATAGAGCATAATATTGGCCGCATCACGATGCGGCGCCAGCCCTCGCTGAATGGAGATAATTTGTTTCAAACTTTCTGCCGTTCTCACTGGCAAGATATGATCGTGTAAACATTGTGATTCATTTTTCAAGCAAAGCCTTGCCGACGGTATGTACCTGATCACAGTTACGCTGAGTACGTGTTCACGAGTCATGTCGTCAGAAACAGTCTCACAAAATCACGTTATGACAGTCTGAATGCTTATACGACGTAACGACGTAACGACGATTGTTTTACATACATCATACTACTGTACAATTGATTCAATCGCCAATTCCTACTGCTCATGCAGTTCGTCCCTTGCTTCAACCATGATAGTTGCTGCTACATAACTGAGCGTGTGCCGTCAAGCGACGCCGTTGTACAAAGACACAGAAAACGTGCGTCCTGGTATGTTTTTCGTAATCATTTGGCGATTCGAGCAAGTTCTGGACAAGCTGGCTGGCCTTGCTCCAGTGATCGCTACTGGTTGAATACTGACTCAGAAGTACTGACGTGCCGCGTCCTTATTGAGAACGGTATTGAACAACTTCCGATGGAGCCTACACGCGTCACCGTACGGAAGAAGGCCCGAGTCAAAGTCCATTCCAAACCTAGGTGTGCATGGTCTCCTCCTCGGTCTGCAACGATATAACATAATTATGACTTGCATTTCGTTTGCTGGTATGTAAAGTCTGCCGGAGTATATACGGTTGATCGTAGATCAAACAAGTCATGTGCGACTTTTACGCTATTGATGACGATGAAGTCCATCCCAAGTATGTTAACATACACTATGCCACCCGGGAGGCAAGGGAAGTCCATTTCTAACTCGGTGCTTCCGCCATATGTGGAGGGAGAATGCAGCGAATACTGACATAGATGATGATAGTACACATATGCAGATCCAGCGATATCTACGAAGGAGAGTGTCATGCTGCCACACAACAACATAAGCGTTTGTACTTACTAGTAGAGCGATAGTGAACCGAGACAGTTCGGAGAGGGGGTCTATGCTTTCCGTGAGATCGGTGCAGCGGTGACGGTGCTGCTCTTAAAGTGTAGCAACCTTGTACATGACCAGCCGTATTGAATGTGTTATCCGAGGTCAAATTTGTTATCTGCTAAGTTCCTTGTTAAACGGAAGTTGAAGTAATGCTGCACTTGTCAATTTCGACGTATCATAAGCGGGAATTTATTGTCTCATGCCGGTGTAACATTGTTGGTTCCAGCAATGACTAGTCCCGCCCCCCCTCGCCCTGCTGTATCTAGCGATTTGTTTACATTGCATGTACTTTTCAATAGATTCATGTCTAAGTTCACGCGTGTGATTTCCCTTAGAATCTCCCGGGCCGGGGTCCAGACGTCCAGGTCCCAATGGAGCATAAAATAAATAGATATAGTAGAGGCACAACTTACAAGGTACAACAAACGAAGGAAATTTTGTAACGCCACTACGTAAGTAAATCCATGAAAGTAGTACACTGAGAAGCGTCAGCAGATGCGAAGGGGAAAATACGTTGCTTTGACTAGTACAAACTACATACTGAAAAAAGTTCGGAGACACAATCTGAGCACAGGGTGGCGCTTATGCGGCTTGTGAATTGATATCTGGTATTGGTGTAAGTAATGCGCAAATCTATCATGATAAATTTATGCAACCTATGTGCGAGTGCTGGTATCGGCAGTCAGAGCGGTGAGATACAAGTTAAGGAAGTGTGAGTAGGTTGGTCGGCCAAGGATCTCGATGATGTCGCTCGCATAGTCATCGAATTCCTGTTTCGCTTCTTCAAGCGTCTGTCTTGCGGTTTCCCTCTTCACCAGAGACTGGTACCAGCGGTTGATCATCTCCTGGTAATAGAGGGGTCGGTCCAGTGAGGTTAACTTCATAAGTGAACGTTGCAGACATCAGAACCAGAGGAGTCGGTGCCAAATTAACAGAACATACCGATTGGGTGTCCTCTGCTGACACAATGGTATGGTTTTCGGGAGTATGCTTTGGGGAACGTATCGACGAAGTTTGTGGAGTATCTTTGAGCGACAGGGCCTGAACCACGCGGGGAACAGGGCACAGTTGCATGGGACAGCGGTATGGTGCCGGGGAGTTGTGGTGTGTTTGGATGTACATGGAATCGACAAACTTATCTTCAAGTTACGAAGTGGCAGAGAGGCTGCAGGAGAGGCAGGCGGCGGGAGTACCTAACATTCAGAGAGTTTGGCATACTTATTCAGTTGTAAACAAAATTGAGCACAGCTTTCTCTATGTGTACGTTTCATGGGCGATTGACTATGATCTCGGCCAGCCAGTTTGGGTACTTGGATTGATGCTGTGGGCCTGTGGCGGCGCCTCATGGTTCTTGGTGCTGGATCAAGCAGTCCGAACCTTAACTGGCACCACAAATTTACGATACGGTTCGGGACTTATTACTAAAAGTACATGGGAATTGCGGGATTGGCCGCATCTTACTGACGCGGCTAACGTTGTTAGCCTGCGGAACATATGGCAATCGTGTGATTTTTTCTTCTTCGCCGGACAAAAAGGGAAACTTCCTCAGGGTCGACGCCCAAGAAATCTGCCTTTTCCTGGTCGACAGAATTAGCGATCAGTGACTCAAGGAATGCGCACTGGACCTCTGGGGCCTTTGGCTGGACTCTCGACTATATTTGTCAACTCCTTAAGTTTCAAAGCGAAGTTGACCGATGCGGCGTCAGACCTTCGAACAGCATGGTACCGTTAGCCGACCGTCATCTTCCCTTCATTCAGATCGCCGTTCAGTTCTTGGCTGGACGGATCTCGTCGAAGGGTGACACGAGATATTATTCCTAAAGCGTCTAACTGTAATAATCACCAAATTTCAGATCGCCGTTCTGGCCCGTTCAGTCTCGGTTGGCCGGTTTAGGAACGTTATCGAGATGCCTCATTGAATATGCTTCTCAAAAGTGACGTCTAACTTGTATTGATCGCCTCACATAGCCAGCAACTAGTAATCGCATCGCGGCCTATTACCTGTAAGATAGCCAGGCATCTGGTTGTCATCACGGCCTATTACCTGTACCACCTGGTTTGGGAAGAATATTGAGGGTTCTGACCTCAATATTCTTCCCAAACCGTCTCGCCCAGATTATCGAGGAAGCTTCATTAGCGCTCTGTTTCCAGGCCGGTGAGTGTTCCTCTTTTCCCCCCGTCTGACCACTGACATGGCCGACTCGGACCCCCTCATCACAACACCGTTCGACAGTGGGTTGCCCACGGACGACAGGGTAATCACTTACCTTGCTGGTAGTTTGGATGGGTTCCACTCGCGCTCCACCGCGTTTCAGTCGGACAACACGGGGATTAGTCCTATCTTTGCACAATCTTTCCATCCGTTAGGCTCTATCTTCCCACCTATCCCTCCCTCTCAGCCTTTCCAGCCTCACGGCTCCCAGGGGAGTATCCTCACCGACATATTCACTCCGCACTACGAAGTCACGGATCCCCCTGTCGTCGGGATCGAACCCGGTAACACACAAGCTTCCGATCCTTTAAGCTTTCAATCCCCTCCTACCTCTACCCCTTACCCTCCTCCGCTGCATGCCGCCGAAGGGAGTAACCTCGCCGACTTGTTCGTGCGCCACTTCGAGGTTGATTTTCTCCCTCAGGTCCCCGCGCCACCCAACCCGCAACCTCCTGTTGGGACCACACCCGGCGATAACGCAGCAGGCGGTAACGTAACCGGTGGTAACGCAGCAGGCGGTAACGGAGCAGGCGGTAACGTACCCGGTGGTAACGAACCAAACGCACCAGCACCCGGACCCGGACCCGGGAATGGACAAAACACCGACGAATTACAACGCTCGTTGGATGGCGCGATCGCGTTCGTTCACGCACGACAAAGTAAGTCTCATTTTTCTAACCCCATAAATTATGCTAACTACAAAATTAAAAGTCCCATTCCTGAAGGCTCTCGACACGGAAGCTTCTCCTAACTGGAAACAACTATCCGGCCACCTTTCGGCAATTGCCTGGAGGCATCTCGTTGTGGAACGGCTTCAACCCCGCTCTTCGGAATTCTGGGAGGGCGAGTTGACGCGGTTATACTGCGAGTACGTACGCAAGGGTAAAAATTTCGAAGAAGGTGAGCACAAATATCGATTAATACCTAGCTAACTCGTCCATAGTCACCGCCGCGTTGCCACTCCGTACCGGAATGGCCTATGTCGTTACGAAGCTGAACAACAAAAAATTTACAAATGGACTAACGACGTTTGTAAGTACTGCCATCCCAACCTATCACCCGCGCTGCTACTTGCTAACTCCTATCAGCTAGCGTCCGATATCATTCGCTACGTCGTCAGCAGACTTGTTGTCGCTACTACGGCAACATCGTTTCCGATCAGCTCCAAGTCCATACGACTGGGGACGGTCTAGCCTGGGCCCGCAACGGGATTGAATGGAAAGGGGATCATGAAGGATTTTCCGTATTTCATGATTACGAGTACATCCCAGGGACATTTGCGGATCAACGAGTGAGCCTAATCTCTGCTCGTGGGTGGATATGTCAGCTCACACATTCGTACAGGTACGGTATTTTGACCATACGTTTCCAGAACTCTTTCTCCGATGGGGATTCATGCCGGAGAACGGGCATGAGTTCCTCGGCGTGTACGACGAAGTCACCGGTCCCGACGACATGTCGTATTTGGAACCTGTTCATCACCTTACCATGGCACTTGTTGTATCCGGTTGCAGTTGTGTAAGTCATACTAATCTCACCCGCTTTCAATGCTAATATTGAACCTTTTAGCTTCTCTCTTGCCTCCATTTCATTATCAAGAGGTCGCAGAGGCGTGCAGACACTGTCTGGAGAAACCGCACCGTGACTTACATGTCTGAGGTCACACGTTTCTTCCGCCAAGTGATCGTAGGACAGTTGGGAGACGAGTCAGACGATGTCGTGGCCGGAGCGCAAGAAAGTCTGAGGCGTCTGGCTTCTCTTGAACTCTAAAAGCAACGTATTTCTCCCTTCAAATATTGTGATGCTTCTCCATGTACTACTTTCATGACTGTACTTATGTAGTGCCAGTGGCGTTTGGTGTACCTTGTAAGTTGTGCCCTATATGTATACAGAATGTTACGGACTGGACACGCTCGGTGCGAGATGAGCGCACGGGTCAGCAGCGGGCGACAAAAGAACAAACTAGATATCTACTGTGTTTATCGTTCAATCACTAATATCGAATATGAATCCGCGATTGCAGGGTTCTTTCAAGATCTGTTGGAGCCTACAGTCCCTGAACTTGAAGTATTGTTTGCCAGTGAAGAACCAGGAGATGGACTCTCTCTCCACGAGCATCGGCCCGGGCGTGGGCGCATACACGGATCCAAAGCACACCCCTCAGTTCAAGTCGAATGGTTGCATTCGCTCGATAAGAGCGCGCATATACTCAGGCTCTGAATTTGCCTCGAACGCATCAACCAACGGCAATTACACGAAAGCCTGAGACCGTGCGTGTGCGTCCTTTCGCGCAGACCCCGGCGTGTTCGTGAAGCACGGGAAACACACGATTTACACCAGTTTCACGCTCGAATCAAAATGCTGTTGACTCTTACGATCAGCCTGAGGCGCATCCACAGAGAGAGTAGTGACTCGGCCCGGGACTCGGAGCCACTTTGAATGAGTCACGTGTCCAACGACTTCGAATGCTACTCAACTCCGAGAAATGCCACTTGTGGAGCCTGACGACGCCCGCTATCGGTTGAACGACACACGAAGCAGTCCAATGTCAGTGGAAAGAGAGCGGCTGAGCTTAATGTTCGGATAAGTAAATGGCGAATAACATGAAGAATGTGAGTTGTCCGCTCTTGCCGCGGGGCAGACTCGGTTTTTGTGTCGGCCCATCAGCTGATTTCCGCACCCCTTTCAGACCCCTCGGTAACAGTGTGACTTTATGGGACTGCCTCGCTATCTGCTCAGGCTTCGACTCGAGGGCACGTTCACGGCGTCACGCGTGCAGTGTATATATGATACGTACCTGCTCGCTGTCGAACCCTTCCCGGACGGTCGCAACCAGAATGTCTGGGAGCACCCCTCAACCCACGTACTCGCCCTCCCTGTTCAACCAGTACACCATCGCCTTCGAGGGTAGTCCCGTAGCGTGTATCCTCTATGGTACCTCCTCGCTCCATCTTAGCCACTCTTTGGCTAACCCTTCCTTTTCAGGTGTCTATATTGTCATTGCTGGTTCCAATCTGAGCCTGCTTCGAACGAAGAGATACAACAATCTTTTGGCATACTCCGTTGTTCAGCTGGTTATCACCACTCTGTATTTTGCTTTCTCGCTGTACGCCGCGCCGGCACAAAGCTTGGGTATATTCAACATAGTCAGTTCCAACGGCCCCAATGCATTGTCACCGTGGTCTTCCATCGTCGTGAACACCCTTTTCGTATTGAATACATGGACCTCTGACGCTTTTCTCGTGCGTTTTCCATCTTCTTCGTGACACGCGATTCTGAATCAAGGATAGCTCTATCGGTGCTACGTCGTCTGCATGGGGAACATGTGTGCTTTGACGTTCCCTGCATTGCTCTACATCGCCACTGTTAGTTCTTCGTTAGCCTGGCTCGTCGTCAGCTTTGCACCCGGCGCAGTCTACAGCACTCAAGCAATCCAGGTCACCGGCATCTGTTACTGGTCCTGCTCCGTCGCCATGAACGTCTGCGCTTCCTGCATCATCTCGGCACGGATGTTGATGCACCGACGAGATATCTCCAAGCCTCTCGGAGTGCAGCACGGGGCGTTGTACCACACTTACATGTCGATGACGCTGGAGAGCGCATTGTTGTACACGGTGTTCGTGTGCATCGCGTTGGTGGTGTTCGTGTTGAACAGCGCGCTTGAGAACGTGTTCTTCCCAGTGTTGGGTACGGTTCAGGTATGTGTCATGCTTCGTGTTTCATGTGGGGCGACGATGGTTTACCGTCTGGCTTGGCTTCCGTAACAGGCGATCGCACCTGCGTTCATCATTTATCGTATCGCCAGCGGGGTCTCGTTCGAGACGCAAACGCATGGGAACACTACAGCGGGCAGTCTGCAATTCGCATCATTCGCACGAGATACCAGACAGTCGACCCCTCATATCGATGAATCGACCCCACTTTCGCTGTCCTTCTTCACAACGCCCCCATCTCATACCTGTGTCGATGCGCCAAAATTAGCTACCGCGCAGCCTCATTTACGCAAATAGCGTGCCCAACCGGGGCAGCAGCAACACCGCAACAGCAAGACTCCGAGTCGTCGCCGCAGCCGCCGCAGCCGCCGACTCCTTTGCCATCGCCTCTAGGCGGCCTCTTCGATAGGGTCGATCACAAGCGCCGTTGAGATTCGTCTGACTTGCCTTCAAGTTGCCGACATCATGGAGCAGCACATGGACAAGTTTGCTGCTCTCGATGCCCTTTCCAATGGTAAGTTTGTGATACGTGTGTTGCAACAAGTGACTTGCCCTCAAATTATTTGCTAGGCAAGGCATACAAAACTCCATACGGCGGGGACAACGGGGGTGGAATTAAGCTCTTCAGGTACTACGCTGGTTGGGCAGACAAGATTAGTGGGAAGACTCTCGAGGTAGGCTCGAAGTTCGACTCGGTTTCACAGACTTTTGTTAACAGGCTACTTGCAGACCAACGATAAGAAGCTGTCTTACACTCGTCACGAACCCATCGGTGTCGTGGTTCGTTTTTAGTCCCTCTTCAACGCGTTCCTTTAGCTAGACTCACTTTCTGACAGGGTCAAATCATCCCATCGAACGTACCAAGTCAGAAAGCGATCCCTCTCCCTTCTGATATCTTACTCACTTCATTCGAACAGTGTTCTCCCTCTGCCTCAAGATCGCTCCCGCACTCGCGACTGGAAATACCATTGTTCTCAAACCCTCAGAGATCACCCCCCTCTCTGCTCTCCTCTTCACAACTCTTATCGAGGAACCCGGGTTCCCTCCAGGTGTCATCAACATCGTCAACGGATACGGTGCAACTGCCGGTCAAGCTATCTCCGAACATTGGCAAAATTGCTTTCACTGGCAGCGCCATCACCGGCCGCAAAATCATGGAAGCTGCCGCCAAAAGCAACCTCAAGTCCGTCACGCTGGAACTCGGTGGAAAGAGTCCCAACATCATCTTTGACGATGCTGATTCGGATCAGGCTATCAAGTGGGCCATCCACGGATCTAGCATGTAACGGTCTCCTCTCGTATTTGTGTGTGTGTGTGTGTGTGTGTGTTTTTTGCAGATTTTCGAGGACCTCGTTTCATCGCTAGCAATCGATGCAATTTTCTCTTGTCTCCGCGACAAGCGTGCAAAAGAAGCGGTCGAGCTGCTGGAGCAAGGTCGCGGTGTATTCTGGGACCAGATTGCTCGTTTCCGTTCACACTTTGAAGACGTCATCGTATCGGGCCAGGAAAGAGAAGCCCCTGCGCACGAGTTTACTCGGCTGTCGTCAGAAATACGCAACGCAGTTCATTCACAATGCCCGATCAGCACTAGTCTTGATGTTGATCTACGGTCCGCAATCATCAACATTCGCAAATTACCCGGTCCCGCTCGATTCTTCTCCCCTCTTCCTTCTCCAAACGAGTCCAACACGCTACCAGTGGCGGACCCGCGGTCGTCGTAAATGCTACTTAGTATCCGTACAATGCACTCATAATATTTTTCGACAGAGATCCGGTTCACATCCCATTGCAGATCGCGAAATCCTATGTTCAAGACCTGTCGTCGGAGTTCCAGTCCGTGACTTTTGGATACAAAATCAATGGACGTGGGGGAGATTGCTCGCTCCGAGAATCCTTCTCGTCTTACACGACCGCGAGCTCGTACCTCGCCGGAGAGGTTATCTTGCCGTTTCCGCTCTACGTCGGAGCTTTGCTAGTGTTTCATTGGTTCGCTGCCGTCAGTCTGGCTGGACTTAAGGAGAGTGCAAGAATCGCGAGCGGCGTGCTTGCGTTTCACGTACGTGACAAAGGTTCCGGGCATTGCGGCAGGACAGACTAATATAATCTACTGCATGCATACAGCTTCTCACGATGCTCGTGCTTGCGATCGCGTCCATCGTTTCGTCGGCGTCTGGCGGAAGTCAGAAAACTGGGTGGCCCGTCAGACTGGACTGTCCTCGCCCGCGTCCGTTCTGAAACAAGTCTTTGACGGCGTGTGTCTCTGTATGTTAACCTCGACCGGGATCGAATGTACGTGAGCTCTGCGAACGAGACCGTTGTTTTGAAACGCTCGTGGTAGGCGTTCCGGGTTATACAGCCAAGATGAAGCGATGCACCTATCTAAAGGTCCTTCGCAACCTCCATATTTCGGCCATGATCGTGAATCCTATGATGATTTTGTTAGTGCTCCCGTTGCTCCCGTTGACTCGGACACTGCAGACGCAAGGAACCGTACTTCGTCTGCTGGCCCAAAAGATTTGATCAGTTTTTGTTTGTGGTTATGGGCATCGACAATGGGCTTTGTACTAGGTCGCTGAACGCTGGTTACGGATCTAGATGACCATGGAATCCTGCGGTGTTCGTTCTTTGCGCGGGAGTTCTTACTGCTGAGTCGGGCTCCCCTGTATTCTTTACATTTCGAATGCGCTGATGTCTCGTCCGGTAGGCATAACGAGCGCTTGTGAGCTCTCTGCTGAGCTGGCTCACAACTATGCGTTACTATGATGCTAGCTAATTGTAGGTTAAGAACATGTGAACAGTCTAAGATTATAATCAAGTCATCGCTTGGTGGTCAAGCCAAATGTGATGTTGCAACCAGGGTCAGGGAGTTAAGACGTTGACTATCCCTATCCCTGTGTTGATTGATCATTGGATTAGATATCACTGGCAGTACGGGTGTTATAAAGTTCCGAGAGGGAAAGAAGATATATGCGACCGTATCCGGAGAGTCGTTGTGGTTATAATTACAAATTCGCACGCGACGTTACGGTGTCTTCACTCCCACCTTTCTTCAGTACTCTTGTTCCTCAGTACAGTACATAGCGTTCCGGGATCCAAGGGTGACGCTTGAGACCGTTGCATGCACTGATGCATAAAAGTTCATCACTCTTCACTGAGTGTCAGCCATATGTATGTGGATCCATTGCGAGTAAAGTAGCGTGAAACCACACGATGTAGTCCCGATGAATAACAGGGTAAAGTCTACATGTAAAAGAATGGAGTGTGATGCCATATCAAGATCACTTCTCGTCTAGAGTTTGTCAACTTCTACGCCAGAGTCGGAAGCGGTTTCATCCGTCATTTTAGGTCTACTGGCAGCCAGGCCAAAGGCGTTCTTGTAGAAAATGATGTTGCCTTCATCCTCGACGAACTGCGGTATCATCCATTAGCATTTTGACTGCGAGATCAGAGTATCCGCCAATACCTTGCACTCTTTGAAAACACGGTATACTTCTCTCCATCCACCAGGAGCTCCCTCAAGGACAATGCCTGCTTGCTTCAAACGCTGACGAAGAGCATCGCTTGCTTCCCATCTGCGCGAGATGGATCAGCATAGTTGAAAAAGAGATAACCATGTCTTACGCATTGTGATGTGGAATCTTGCTAGAAACGTGGTGCACGACGTGGGCTCAGATATACCGTGAATTGCGTGAGCACCGATCCACCCCATAATCTTGCCACAGTCACCAAGAAGGCTGCGGTCAAACGTGGATAAAGCACCACGAGTGAATGTGAACTCCGGTCCACGGTAGTGAGGGAGGAGCGGATCGGTATGTTGCAGGAATGTGGGCATGGGGGCTCTATATGTTGCACTCATATCTTTCCTTTTATTTAGCGGCGGTGTGGTCTACGCCAGCACCGGTGCGAATTTGATCGTCGTTTCTCCAAAATGTAGGTGGCCGATATGGCGGATTTTGCGTTCATGCAATTGATGACCTGTTATAGGGTTTCTGTCGCGTGGCTTGCCGTCACTGATACGACGACCCAGCGAAGGTCGGGACTCGGATCGCGAAAAACGCAGAGGGAAGAACCGTATCTTGCTTTGGATTCGAGTGGCACCATCGATTGATTTCAGTTGCGGACAACAAGGTTGTGATATATGATCAGGTGCCTCTGTTGCACCGATTCGAGTCTACGCAGGACTGGGGAGGTGTATCAATTCGCGGGCTCAAGAAACAAGAAATGTGTCTGTTGGTCGAGTGCAAGTTGTGCAACCATGATTGACGGGGGACACCCGAGCTCACGAGCAGGACGAATGGACCAGATTAATCTGCGGTTCAACGTGATCTTGTACTACATGCAGCACACACTGTGTCATGGACGATCAGTAACTGAAATGTTATAACCGATATGCAAAGTCGATGCGCACTTGCGAACTTTGAAATTTGAGATATGGCATGGACGATCTGCCGATAGGCTTCATTTTGTGGCGCTGAAGCTCTGATCCGAGCGAGTAATATTTGGCATACAGTGGTTGCACGTTTTTATAACTTCTGTCCCGGAGTCGTCTTGTTTTCTTCTGCTCCCTTCTATTTACCAAGCATGCTTGTATTTGGACCTTAACAAAAAAACGGGCAGCCGTACTCCCGTAACCATTGTTGGAACTACCGTGATGGCAGCCAAGCGGTCTCCGAGTGCAAGTTGTTCGTCTTGCAGTCCTCCGAAGTCACCGGTGCACCGCGCTCGCTCGCTAGCGATTCACGATTCGGTGATTAGGGATCTCCTTTTCTGGTTTCCCATAAACAAGCGTCAATACGTGACATTTCCCAATTTGGTTCCGCTCCCCCAAGGTCTCCTTCGTTTTGGTTCAAGATGATGATTCTGCGTAACCCGCTGGCGTGCACGACCAACAGCCGAGGTCATACGGATGTGCGTTCGTTCAAGGTTGCTTCGTCCGGGACTTGTCCTTGACGCTTTGGACAAGACAACGACTTTTCCGAGTTCCAGAGACCAGACAATTATATTCGGTATATAGGTGAGGGCGCCCGCGCGGCTGGTCTGCCCGTTTATTGACATGTTGCAGATCCGTTAGAGAAGGATCTAGTCATTCAGGTCGAGTATGGTATGGACGAGCAAAGTTCGATCGAATTCTTTTGTCTGTTCGCTCATATTCAAACCTCTGCGCAGACAAGGAGTGGCTGAATGCAATCAACGTCGAGCGAAAGACCAGATTAGTCAGGTATGAAACATTGAAATCATCATGGATAGTCTGGAGAAGGAGTATTTCGAGTTGGTGCGTCGCGTGATTGGTGCTCTAGTGGAATCATGACATTCATCTCACCGGATCCAGACCAAGAACACCCCAAGTCAGACTATGCCATGCCCTCGGAAGTTTCGACGTGTGTTATATGTGATGACTCAGAGGGAGAGAATAGCAGTGCGATCGTGTTTTGTGATGGATATAGCTTGGCTATACATCAAGGTATGCACGTAACCCTAATGCTCTGCAATCATGTTCTCAAGGTCCAAGATTGTTATGGCGTTCCTTACATACCCGAGGGAAAGTGGCTCCGTCGGAAGTGTACAGTGTCTCCCGCGAACCTGGTAGTGAGTGCGGTTCTCGTTCTGAAGAAGTGACCCCTGAACCGTCTCATAGTCGTGTATATTTTGTCCCGACGAAGGTGGCGCGTTCAAGCAAACCACTCTGGGTGACTGGGCTCATCTACTTTGTGCAATATGGATTCCGGAGACAAGGGTAGCCAACGAGGTGTTCATGGAGCCCATCACGGGTTCTGACAAAATTCCAAAACAACGATGGAAGCTAGTGAGCATGCTCGTCAAATGTCCGCATGGCGAGACCATGAGTTCACGAGTTCATCTAGAAATGTTCGGTGCGCGGCGTTCGTTAAGGAGCCTGCATCCAATGCACCGAAACGTCTTGTTTCCTTGCTTTTCATACCACTTGCGCGAGGAAGGAAGAACTTCTCATGTCAATGAAATGTACGCAAGGCTCAGAGCCGGTCACGCTCACATCCTATTGCGAAAAACACCTTCCGGTATGGGATATGTGCACGATTTGCTTCCACTTGACTGATGAGCGTGCACAGAAAGAACAAGCAGAGGCGCGTCTTGAGGCCCTCGTGCATGACAACGTTACTTCCAGCCCGAATTCCAAGCTATCTTAACCCGCCAACACACACAAGAGTGCTCCCCTTATTCCCCACATTATCGTCGACCGTATTCTTAATTACATCACTAAGATCAACGTGAGAATGAAACCCGAGTTCGTTTAGATGGTTTGCAAGTACTGGAGTTTGAAGCCTGAGGCAAGGCGGGGTGCACCGTTGTTGAAACGATTGCATCTTCGAGCCATGGACTGCTTCAAACATCGGCAAGATGCTGAGCGAGGAAGAGAAGACGTTAAAGCTGAAAGTGCGTATCTATCTCTCCGGACTATCTTTGCCTGGCTGAGCCCGTGTCCAGTGCTTGAAGCGCGTCAGAGATTACCTCAAGAAGCTTCATGAGCTAGCTCTGCTGTCTCGCAAACGAGGAAGTCGACAGCTTGCGCAAGTCGAGGGTGCTGGACGCTGCCCTCTTCCCTCACTTGGCACCCATGCGTCTCGCTTTCGAGAAGGTTCTCGCGTAAGTACTAGTAGATCGCATCGGGGTGGGTAGGTCGCTCACAAATCTATAGCCTCGATGAAAATGGTTTGTTCAAGTATCCGGTATCCAAATCCGAAGTGCCCGACTACTACGAGGTCGTCAAGAACCCCATGACCTGGGACACCGTTGACACAAAGTTGGATCGACACGAGTACCAGTACTGGGATTCTGAGTCTTTCAAGGCACGCGATTCTATATAACAAACTCGGGACTGCTTTCTACAAGACTGCTCATCCTTGAAGAGTTGGTTCCCCACGACATCAACGTCCACATGCCTGTGAAGGCGAGGCTGCTTTGAAGCACCCTTGAAAGCACTACGGCTTCTCGTTTCGCAAGAGCAGATTCAAAATGTCATTGACCTCCTTCTCGAGACCGACCCACCGACCCCCTGTTCGGCTATGAACTAGGGCGGATCAAACCTCCGCCGCCACCACCTCCTCCGAAACCAAAAGCAAACAAAAGAGAGGGCTGCCAAAGTTCCAAAAGCTGTCGAACCCGGTGCCCTCGATTCTACGCCTGGATTCAGCGCTCCTCGTACTCGTCATACGCTCTCTGCTGCTGCAGTTTTCGAGGCGGAGGCTGCAGGTGGCATTGTTGATGACCAGGTTCCAGTGATGCAAGAAGCAGACGCTGGCGAAGCAGCGAAGAAGCCTACCAAGTTGCGGACGACAGGTCAACCGGATGTTCCCGTACTGGAGTTCGTTCAGGATGTTCGATGTCGGTTGGTTCTTGCCAGAGGGCAGAAACGAGGAAGGAGATAGGCTGTCGAGAGGTAATTGCTACCTCCACCAAAGAAGCGAGTGCGGACGGTGCGTGTCGAATATTCTTGCATTGACCAGAGACTTACACGCGATCATTTCAGCGGAGCGTGGAACTTCGAAGCTCTCGACAATCAACACGACCGCATCCGGGAACCAACTATACGAGCGACAGCTCCTTCAGAGGAAGAGGAATTTGCAGGACCGTAGAGAAGAACGTGGAAGTGGATGTTCTGACGGAGGTCGAACCTCCAGAAGAAGAGTCTCTTGCTACTTGTACGATCCATGATGTGTGTCGGAGTCTATACGCAAAGTCGGTGTCACAGCTCTCCTATCGAAACAACCTCCGAGTCGCTCGAGGACATCACCCTGTCGATACGCGGGTGAAATGAGGCTCTGCTGCTCATGTTTGACAAGGACCACCAGCTGGTCTGTGAGCACAATTTTGCTATTCCACAGACCCGAAGTTCCGTTACATCAACCGTACGACAGAATGAGAAAGTCTTTGTGGATTGGGCAGTACCATCGTGAGTTTTCTTCGTCTTCGATAGCAGGATCTGTCGATCGATCCCTATGAATCACTTGCAATGGAAATCGTAACAAAACTTGGGATTTTTGATTCCAACAGCACCCTTTTTACGCTGCGCCCGTCGCCCGAGCGAATCGATGCTTACATAGAACGCGAGTGCGCGCGCCGTGTGTTCTTTCTGACTTATATTTATCTAGGATTGCTTTGGGTGGATAGTGTATCGGCGACCTAGTCTGGTAACAGAGTCCTAAACGAATCTCCGCCTCCCTATTGATGAAACGAGCTTCGAAATGTTGCCATTGACAATACCAAGTAGTCGCCTTTGTCATTTCTTTCGGATCCATGGTTGATATTTGCCAGAGTTCCTGTCATGTCGAACTTGAAGCCGTCTCCCGTTCTGAATGTGGTCAGATGATACGATTACTGCTATTGGACGAGGAGGCAGAGAAACTCTTGGATGAAGTGATGGGTAAGTGACTTTCTACTTAATTGGATCCTACTGAACTCCTTGCTGCACAGAGACCGAAAACGGGCGATATTCTAATTATCAATTGCAAGAACTAGAGCCGAGAGTCAGTGTACGTCGTCTCTACTGTCTACTCTAGTGTGTCTCTGTTAGTGATCGATTGTCTCATAACTGCAAGGCATGGGTTGACGCTCTTCCGGAGAACATGCGCTTCAGTGATGATAACCTGCGGGTACATGTTACCCAGTATGATCCCGCATCAAACATGGGCGCATGGTACTTCTGTACCATGTGCGTTGTCTATTGTTCATGCACGTATGCGCCAAATTTGGTGTGTATATTCGGCCGATACCTATTGTGAGCCGCGTGACCGTTCTGTATCACTTACTAACGACGATGTTGGGCAGGCAAGGCAACGATATCGATTGAAGACAACCCACGACCTTAAGTGAGCTCAGCAGCCAACAGTTCAAACTCTGGGCTGTCGAAATCGCCATCATCATCATGGTACGCTTCCCTCCTTAACTTCTCCCCGTCGCTGATTCCCCATCGCTCCAGATGGCTGCCGTCTTCATACTCGTCATCAAGATCAAGCCTGTCTGGCCCCAAGTATTTTTTGGATTTGTACCCTCCGAAGAGCTCTCCAGCACCCAGCCAGACGCCATCTACGCAGGTTCTTTAACCCGCTCGTTTTTCTATTTCTCTCCCTGACCTCGCTTTGCCTAGCTATCGGCATCGTCGGTGCAACCATCATGCCCCACGGCCTTTTTCTAGGCTCTTATTCTGCCACTCAAGATCGCCTCCCCTCTGCTCCCCTTCCTTCGCCCGTTGCCCCACAACACTCATCCCTCCGATCTACCTTTCGACAGCATTGCCGCTCAATCTTCACTAAAACGAGCCACCACGACTTTCCTGACACTTCCGAGTCCCACCGATTCCGACGAAACAATTCTCTTTCGTTCATCCAAGCCCATCTAAATCACGCAGTGGCAGACATCACCCTCACCATCCTGGTGATTGCTATACCCATCAATGCCGCGTACGCGTGCTTTTTTCCTTTCACAGCACATGACAGTGCTTGACACCCGATACCCCTAGAATCCTCATCATTTCGGCCGCAGTGCCGCAGTGCCTCAAGCATCCCCGTCCACATCCGTCGGCATCCCCAGCATGTATGACCTTATCTTCAATACCCTCGGCAAAGGTGAATCATCAAATGATCGCAGTTCTTTCTCGATCACTCACGCTTCACTTCCGGGATGGCATTCCTTTTTGCGTTTGCACTCGTGTTTTCCGGCCAGGCGGCCTCCATCACGCACTTGCCGGCCAGGTCGTTTCCGAAGGATTCCTCCAATGGAGCATCTCTGTAAGCAATTGCTCGCGAAAGCGTCATAGTCTGTCACTTATGCCCGTCATGTTCACTCCTGTCAAACCGGACAGCCGTTCCTTCGTAGGCTTGTGACGCGGTTCCTTAGCCTGATACCTTCCATGGTCGTCGCTATGGCGTTCGGCCGGTCTGGCCTTGGCATCCTCCTCGTCGCATCGCAAGTTGCACTCTCGGTCGTCTTGCCGTTCGTCATGTTTCCGCTCATATACCTCACTTCCTCCAAAACCGTCATGTCTGTCAATGTCCCAAAAGCGACCCTGAAGATGAGGGATTCGACAGATCAAACCTCTGCTGCTCATGTTTGACAAGGACCACCAGCTGGTCTGTGAGCACAATTTTGCTATTCCACAGACCCGAAGTTCCGTTACATCAACCGTACAACAGAATGAGAAAGTCTTTGTGGATTGGGCAGTACCATCGTGAGTTTCTTCGTCTTCGATAGCAGGAATTGTCGATTGATCCCTATGAATCACTTGCAATCACTTGATTGAAGCTCCCACGCGTCACATCTACATATACTAACAACTCGATGACCATCAGCGAGCCATTTCAGCTCTATCTCAGCAGCACTCACTCGCGAAGGTTCGAGAGAAAGGAAAAGGACGTTGGATTAGAGGCCGTATACGCCTCATACAACCCTGGCCTTCCCGGTTAGTATGCCACAGTGACCGCACAGGGAGACGGAATTCACGTCTGGGACGTCATTAAAAATTCGCTTCGTCGGTACTGAGGCCAAGTCTAATCCACCCAAGTGCAGCTCCGGAACCTTCATGCCGTGGCATTGTTTTCCGTTGTGAATAATGTCGTTTTCGCGGTTCCTTCCTTCAGCCTCAACATCTCAGAGGGCGGAGACAAATCAATCGTAAGCTACACCGTCGCGCAATCTGCCCCGGACATCGAACAAGATCATGGGCGCGCTGTCTGGATCATACGACAAGGCCTTTCTGGTCCAAGAGCTACCACTAGCCGGAAGATTGTCGTAGTTGTACGCCGTTTCTGCTCTCCTAACGCGATGTCGTTTCCGACACCATCCTAGCTCCCGACCTGCTTGCTCGAATATGTGGCACGGGCCACAGCACAGTACCGCTATTGGTTGTGTCAAAGAATGGAAAACTCTCCATCGCGAGCATCCGAGTGGACATAAAAAGTCGGCTTGACTGGCCAAGGGAACGCAAACTCTTGGAAACTTTTGTCTTCCCTCGCAAACTGTGCAGCTTCGTGCAAAATGACGACACGGATTCCTATAGCAGTGTTGCTATCGTTTGCTGTCGAAGCAGCACGACATTGCAAGTGCGAGTCGCGCTCTTAGGAGAGGAAATCGTTCCAATCGGAACTTGCGAAATACCGACAGCAAGCTCGAGCGAGGAGGAAATAGTCATACTGGCCGTGACCTGCAGCGCGTCCGGGGTTCTCAGTTTTTTTTGGTGTGTCTTCCATGCTGGTCCGTATAACAGACGATGGTATAACATGCCACAGACTCGCATGGAATATGCGCGACATATCAACTTGAACATCTAAATTCATCCCTCGTCTCGACCCCCATCTTTGAAAACCTTCACTTTCGGGGATTCACCTTTCTCAACACCCGAAAACTGGCATCAAGGAGGAGCTTCGCCGCCGTATCCTTGGGTACTTCTATCGTCCTGCTTGCTGCTGAGAGGCATCAGGCGCAAGATATAACTCTTCAAATGTGGGATTTGTCTTTTGGAGTGCTTTTAGCGGCACAGTCAATGCCCATCCCGTCCAAAATCCATCTATCACATCTAAGCCTCACTGTCACCGATGAAGGTCAAGTACTCTTGACTGTGTCTCCAGCACGGCCAGAAGATAGACAGTGTTCCTCGATATACGTTGTACCCGTAGACACACCACTCAAGTCCACTCTCGCCACTGCACTCGGGAAACCGGACCAGACAGCTGAATGGCTAGTCCCGAAAGTTCGAGAATCCAAAAACGAGGACGAATCAAACAAAATGATAGCCGATGTTCAGGCTTTTTTAACAACAGCAACAACGCACAAAAGGCTGAGAAAGCGTTCTTGGCGTGGGTTGACTCACATAGCGTAAGGGTACTATTCTCTAAGGCGACTGTGTCACTGATAGCGGCACAGTCGAAAGAGGCAGCTCTCGGTTATGAGTTTGTCAAGAAGATGCTCAATCTTGTCCTGTCTCCAGTGGCATCGAACAAGCCCCCATATACTCCCCGCATAGTCACGCTCAACGGCCGGCTTATTGCGATGCTACGCCAACGAGGTGACTGGGTAAGAGTTTTGCAGTCGTTTTCCCCACACTTTTTGAACTATACATGACATCCAGGAAAATGTGATGTTTGCCCTGACAATAGTCGAGGATGTCTCCGAGGACGAACTGATGGCTGCGATATCGTAACAAAACTTGGGATTTTTGATTCCAACAGCACCCTTTTTACGCTGCGCCCGTCGCCCGAGCTAATCGATGCTTGCATAGAACGCGAGTGCGCGCGCCGTGTGTTCTGTATTTATCTAGAATTGCTTTGGGTGGATAGTGTATCGGCGACCTAGTCTGGTAACAGAGTCCTAAATGAATCTCCGCCTCCCTATTGATGAAACGAGCTTCGAAATGTTGCCATTGACGATACCAAGTAGTCGCCTTTGTCATTTCTTTCGGATTCATGGTTGACGTTTGCCAGAGTTCCTGTCATGTCGAACTTGAAGCCGTCTCCCGTTCTGAATGTGGTCAGATGATACGGTTACTGCTATTGGACGAGGAGGCAGAGAAACTCTTGGATGAAGTGATGGGTAAGTGACTTTCTACTCAATTGGATCCTACTGAACTCCTTGCAGAGACCGAAAACGGGCGATATTCTAGTTATCAATTACAAGAACTAGAGCCGAGAGTCAGTGTACGTCGTCTCTACTGTCTACTCTAGTGTGTCTCTGTTAGTGATCGATTGTCTCATAACTGCAAGGCATGGGTTGACGCTCTTCCGGAGAACATGCGCTT
>JBBPOJ010000424.1:0-27827 GCA_038091395.1 Leccinum rimulosum
AACTTGGCGAACGTTGACTCTGCTCGTGAAAGTATCTCCTCGACTGAAACAGTCACCTCTCCGATGAAGTCCCTCTGGCCTCCTTTTTCATGAGACTTTGCTGGTGAAGACCGCTTTTCGGCTGACGACGTGAATGTCATTTCACTAAGGCTCTTCTCGACAAAACAGTGAAATCAGCACCTTTCGCAATGAATCCGTCGCTAGTACCAGCGCGGATGGGATGACGAGGGTGGTCCGTGAGTGGTCCAACGCGTGTGGGCAGTGGAGACCTGCGATGTGAAGACCGTTGAACTATCGATGTCTGATTCGGCGACACGCTTGCGCAAGCTAGCGACCTCCTTGAAATATTTATTAAGCCTGGTTGGTCGTCATCGATGCCGAGACCGGCCGAATCATGACCACGATACTCATGACGAGCAAGTCCATTGCAAAGACTCGGAGTCTCCTTGGTCCTATAAACAGCACTGGTAGTAGTGCTTACCTTTGAGATTGGTTCGTCCACAGTCCACTTGCCTCCACCAGGTCGCTCGTCTGCCTCCAGCTCATAACGCGCGGTCTCGATTCTGTCTGGGAGAGGTACCGGTGTTCTCAACACCCACAGCTCATGCCATATCCGGCAACTCAAAGTCTGAGTCCCGGGCCGGGCCGGAGAGCGCTTCGGGCCCCTACCAACCTAAAGCTTGCTTGCCCTTGCAGTTCCCATGCCCGCCGGTCTTTATGTACTACGTTTGCAAGTAAACAATACTAGGAAGCTTGCGATGAGAGCACGGCCAAATACGGCAAGCTTCTCGTCACCGGCGCAGTTGTCGAGGTAAGGCAAGTACGGCCAACACTGCAGGGAACGAAAGTCAGTCCGGACTCCGGACATCAACCAGGACGGACTGCCAGTGTAAACTCACTTCCGAAACCGAACAGGTAGACGTCAATGACGAACTGGACTATTTGCGTCGTCGCGAGGTGCTTCGTCCATTGCGAACGAGTGTATATACTATGCACGACGAAAACATGCTAGCGACACGACGCACCCACCCAAATTTTGGCCCCGCCAGCAGTGGCAAAGTAATAATAATCTACAAGGCGCGTACGTGAGGAAACCGTTCACTGCGAAAACAAGTATAGGGCATACAAAAGCAAAACGCAAAAATCGGGTCAGCCGGACGTAAAATAAGAAAAAATCAAAATCAAAATCAAAATCAAAGAGGGCCGAGTGGAGAGGAACCAAAGAGGAAACAAACGCACGCACCTCTTTGGCATACTTTTTGAACGCGTCATTGTCCATCTTGCTTGCATATTTGCTCATGCATTTGACCACCACCGCGCCCACTAACTTGAGTAGCCGCTTCTCCTTGTTCGCCTCCTTCTCCTCTTTGGACTTCTTCGACGAGCTTGCTTTCTTCTTGATCACCTCAGGAGGGGGCTCCACGGCTAGGGCGGCAGCCAGCTGGGCAGCCTCCACCTCGACTGCAGCATTCGCAGCGGCAATGATGTCCCCAATCTTCTTCTTCTTGGCCTTGGCTGTCTCGATTTGCCACTCGCTTGGTGCTGCTTCCTGCGAGCGTGGGTCATACATGGACGGTTGCTCTTGTGCTACCTGTAGTGAGCGAGTAGGTTGCGGCGCGACTGGCATCGCGAGTTTGAATTCCATGTCGTCGCCCTCCCAGCGTGTCTTCTTCAGCGGCCGGTTCTCATGCGACTGGAGCGTGATAATGGACGGTGGCTCGGTCGTCTCCTCTTGACCATTCTGAGAGATAACACGACGGTGAGCAAGGAGATGTCACATTGAAAGAAGGATGCGCACTGCCTTGAGACGCTTGGGTATACGGTAGGCCACCTCGAGGGAATCCCAGTATTCAATAAGCTTCAATGTCCCTGCGTTAGCGCACGCGAATTGACCACAGCCAACATCAACGAACCTTGAGCGCCAAGGACTTCATGACCTCGTTCTCGGATCCTGCGCAGGCTTGTACCGGAACTCTGATCTTGGAGTCATCGACCTTGTTCCGCTGAATCAGGGGCCACTTGACCATGGCTTCGAGGGCCTTTATGAAACGGATAAAAAGACGAGGTCAAGAGAAGAGAAACGCACCAGAATGGTGACTTCCATGTCCTTGGCGTAATCTTGAAGTATGTTCATCATCAGACTAAAACCACGTAACCGCGTGATCTGACGTAGAGCCGCCTCGTTCTCCGTAATCTGACCGTCGCCCACATTAGTTAATGCAGCAATGTTGTACAGGTGGCGGAATGCACCTTGATTCGAGTGAGGAGCTTGGAGAGGACTTTCTTGCTCGACCTCTGCCGGACCGCCTGAACGACTTTCGGAATATCCTTCTCGACCAACGGTTTAAGTTCAGGCTAGAAGAAATGTTCGGAGTGTGGCAAAAAATTTCAATAAAGGGAAAGGTACCATGTAATCCTCGTCAAGCTTCTTGCTCTTTCTCTTCTTGTTGCCCTTGAGCCCTAATTTCTCCACCTGATCGCTGATTCCCAGAGCTGTCGAACCAAGATGTGATTTTATCTCAGCATCTCAAAGGAGAGACACGTACCCTCGATATAGAGATCATCCATGCCACCAATATCCGTTTGGGTCTTGCCACCAAGAAAACCCACGCAGTTCGGTTCCCCACAGTAACACGGTTGTGGATCGTGTCTAGGGTTTAGAAGTCATTTAACGTTTACCATTAGTTTGAAACTGAAACGTACCCGCAGCGATCTACGTTGTAGTTGCGAAAGTCAATTCTTCATCCTTTTTGCTAAAACGATTTGATGCCCATCCGGACGCGCTCTCCTACTCGCCACTTGGCCACGTATTTTGGGCTACAACTGTGGTTTGCGAAACAACCGATACCACCCCGTTTTGTCGCATCGATATACTAAAACAAGAATGTAGGCTGAATGGAACGCAAAGAATGGAAGTGGAGCACTCACTTCATCTTTTTGTAGCATTTTAAAGTAGAAGTGCTTGATACCTTCTTCGGCATAATCCCGCATGCGTTTCATAAACTATGGATGCGAGACGACATTGCCAATGTACTCGTAGATGAACCCATCCCTGTCGGGTCGGATCGTGAAAGACTTTTGGATGATACGAGGCAGACGTACCTTGGGATATCGGAGGCAGCCCGCAACCCATAGCCCTTCTTTTCGGTCAATACGATCTCGATGCGAGCATACTCCTTGCGTTGAAACCTAGATAGCAAAGAATGTTAGAAATCGGTCACTACGTATTTGAAATGACTACGAAGAGAAACCGCAACCGACCATGTTCATATATGCAATCGCACGTCATGCTCTCGAGCGCCTCCCGCGCACGACCGAGGGTGTTGTACTGGTAGTGGTTTACGACCAGTTCGATAAATGCCCGCCTGGCTTGCTCCTCTGCGAGGGGAAGGTCGCCGATGAATTGGGGACGTTGCGTTTGGGCTTGACATTTGGGGGCGTGCTTGACTCTGATTTTTCACGCTTGAGCGGCGGTGGAGGCGAGGGCTCTGTCTTGACGGATGGCGTCTCGGGTGGGGGCTTGACGTCGTCAAAGTCTTCGAGCTTGACGTCTGAAGTTGTAGTATCGGACATGGTGGCGATTGTGTGAGGACGAAACGAGTGACGACAGAGCAACGATTACTAGCACAACGAGGTCAGAGACACGAACCTCGACGTTGTGTGAAGTAGCGCCTCACCTCCGATCCGAGTCAAGTCAACAGTCGTCCCGAGTCAACAAAGCCGCGCGATGGTGTCCGCGACGACCACAAAAAAGCGCAAGCGCGACGACAACGAGCAAAAGGTCTTGTTTGCGCTATCCGACCAGCCGAGTGTCCGAGATTGAGCAGGAAAAATAACAAAACGTCGCCACACAGCCAACTTTCCTGCCATCGGTGAACCAGAGTCCACCCTGTTTGACTGTAATCGAACGTCTGTCGGCGAGCCTCAGGCTGAGGACACTCGTTTTGCTGAGTAACGTTGCCCACGCACATCGCCGTCGAGTTTTTCTCATCATCTGAAAGCCGACATGCTTCTGCCATTGGCTCTCGGTGCGTCCTCGAAAGGTCTTTCTGTCTTTCCATCTAATCAGACTGGTTCCAGGTACTTTGTTGCAGTGCATAACTGCAAAGTGGTGTCCGTTACCGGCCGACCGTCTCGGACGAGATGTCTTGGAGGGTGAGAGGATCGGTTGGTCTGGTCTGTTTCTTTTATTCTCTGACAACGGAATGACGAGGATGGTGCAGTAAGTACCTGTAAATCATTGATTGTGATCAGCGCACGCAATTGGGGTGGTGGGTCTCACCTTTTTCTGAGAAAAGTTGAATGAATGCAGCTTCCAGAGGGGGGAACTTTGCGGTCGTCGAGTTCTTCCAGCCTGTTCGAGTTGCCACACCCGCCCAAAATGAGGTAGCCAACACAGCACTTTGTCAGGTTTGAAAGTAGTGAACTATGCCATACTTTCTTGCATCCTGTTGTGGAACGTGAGATTGTACGTAGTGATACTTGTCAAACTCACACCCGGGCCCGAACTTGAGATTTGAAAGCTGAAGCGCTGATTTCCAAAGCCGGCCGCCGGCCAGAAACGGACCTCCGAGTCCCAAGGGCGGCTTTAGATGTAGTAATTCAAGCGCTACTCGGGACCATTCCCGTCGGATTTCCCTTCTCCATCAACTCACCGCCATCTGTCACGATGTTCGTTGGGGCAAGCGTCAAGTCTCTCGCTTGGTTCAGCTACCGCAAACGTGTGAATATGCAAATCTTAAGTTGGAAACCATGATAACATCTGCCAGTGACAGTCTCCCTCCATTTTTCTTACCTAGCAATGGCAATGCATCATGATGGCGGATGCGACTCAATCTCTTGAAGGAAACGAGTGGTTTGGCATGTTTGGAAAATTTACAACATTGGGCTAGTATGCAGCCGCAACAAGAGCCGCAGCACTAGTATAATGTCCTTGCCGAAAAACTCCGATGGGTTGGATTATCTTGTTGTCAGTCCTTCACAGCGCAATTCCCGTGCCTTTTGAGCATCATGCTCCTTCTTGTGGGACTACTTCGCCGATCAGCACGGCGGCTGCACGCAGAGCTGATCAGTTCTGGAAGGAGAAAACACGAGTAGACGGAGTGAATGATACTTTACATTCACCTGGTTTTGGATCCTTGGCACGGCCAACGTTGTGATTGGGAAGCTGCAGGTCATTTTGAAGGAGTTCGACAAGTGAGGCTCTGCGACGTGCATTGTGCATGATTGCAAATCGGTTGCACGGCGAGCCAACCCAACTTAAAAATACGATCAAGCATATCAACGATTCCTTGGTTCTTCCGTGAATCTGGGGATACTGATCACGAGTTTAAGGAGTGTGATGTCGTTAAACGAGACGTCGAGTGTGGTCGTACCAAGTATTCCGCGAGAGAGGTGCATTGTGATCTGCCAAGAGTTTCTTCAATCGGGGAATTGTATACGCAATAGAAAGGTCAGAAATACTGTTTTGGCGACAGTCGAGGACTTGGAGGTTGGCAAGTCGGCTACACTGCTCGGGGAGTTTAGTTTCCTGGTTACCGACGAAGACGAGCTGCTCGAGGGCAGTCAGTTTGCCAATGTCCTCAGCAAGTTCCGTGATCATATTAAAGGATATGTCGAGGTCTAAAAGGGCGGGCATCTCGCAGATGACCAAAGGGAACTCGCTAAATTTATTGATATGTTCAAGGCCTTGAGCCTCCGTAGACGGGGAAAATACCAGGGAAGCAGCTCCATGCGATTATTTTGCAGTTCAGGTATGCGGTCGAGTGGGGCGTCATCAAGGTCCACTATACGGTTACAAGACTCGGACAGATCGAGACGGTGTAAAATTGCAGAGTGTCGAACGCTCTGCGGTACTTTCTTCATGGCCATGTTCGAGAGGCGGAGTTCGCGTAAGATGGTACAGGATTGCATAAAGTCGAGGAGTATCTCCACCATGGGATTTCGAGACAGATTAAGATATACGATTGATGATGCACTTCTGTGAAAGATGATGGGTATAGTGGGGAGACCGCACCCTGTGAGATCTACCCAGTTTAGATCTTCGGCCTGGAATGGATGAGCGCGAGACCAAGGGACGTAGTGAGGAGACGTACTGTAGGGCCGAGGAGCTGGCTTTTGTACACGAACTTCAGAAGAAAGGTCATATCTTCGGCGGCAAGGTAGTCGAGGCTGTCAAGCTGATCATATCCGGCTTGTTCCAGACGACGACGAGTGATTGCAGCAGGCCGCTCGGTCGGCGCCAGCACGCGCTCTGAGAAGGAGATGAAGAAAATGCAAGAAATAGGATAGTGTACGTACCTCTTCCTCGTTCCTTGAGATAGAGTTTGTGTGTGTCTCTGTCGTTATCACGCAAGACTCGGGTATTGAGGGAGGGGGTGAGATCTGCGACGGTTGCTTGTGGGGGAATTGAGGCGACGTGATACGAGCCGTTGGCACGATATGTGCGCACGAGGACGAACTTGCTTGAGCTAGCGGAGGAGGGTTTGTGAGGATAATGTGTTTTTCTGCGCATGCGTTTCTTAGTTGCGATATCGGTGGCGAGTCGTCGGGTGAGCGCGAGTTGTTACCGAGTATACTTTCGTCTGAACTGTAGTTTGTGCCTTCTGCTGCACCGTCTGTGCCCTCCTTTTCGATTGCCCAGCTCTCGGGTGCGGTCCACTCGCGGTCGACTGCTTGCTCGGGGTTTGGATCTGGGTCGAGTGCGGGCATGATGGTCTTTGGGGAGATCTTGCGCTCGTGTCCGTGTCTGCGCTTCGAGGAGATGGAGGAGGGAGAGAAGGGATCGGTGAATACGGTGGAAGAGGAGGGGGAGGGAGGGGTAAGTGTGTCGAGACTGTGAGTTAAAGTGCTGGAGGATGAGGTACTCGAACGGGTGGGGAGGCTGGAGGAGGCGCTGGGACGTGTACCAAAAGAGGTAGAGATGATGTTCATGTCGATGATGTCCTCCATGTGCGAAAAGTCGGTGTCGATTGTAATGAGAGGTTCGTCGTCTTTGGGGGGTACAGGGGGGCCTTGTTGAGGCGAGATCTTTTTTGTGTCCGTTCCTTTTCCTTTCTGAAGGGAATCTATGGAACGGGAGGTGGAGGGTCTGGTTCGTGGTGGAAAAGGGACATGGACGTGTTAACGGAGAGCTGCGAAGGGTTCGGTGTGAAAGTGGAGATGCTGGAGATGCTGTCGTTGATCGAATCCGAGGATGCGAGCTTGGAACGGGAACGTTTTTTCATGATGATGTCACTGAAAAAGCTGAGGGAGCTCTTTCCCTTGCGCGGGTCTGCGACGGACATGTCGGAGACTGAGGAGGGGTATGAATCGCTCGCCTGTAAGCGAAAAGAGGAGGTAGAAGTTATTGAAGGACGATTAAAAAGTGCTCGAAAGCAGTGCATTCAGTTGTGAGAGATCGATGCTGGACAACGGTCCCTCCGAGAAGGAAGAGTAACCATCGAAATGAGTGTCTTCCCCTGATGTTGACGCACATGCGCTTGACCTAGAGCAGTTTGCGGGGCTGGTGAAAACAGGCGTCCGGACTACAATACGCAATTAGTACCGTATGTCATGCGTCTCAGAGGACTTACATGATGCCAAGAGATCCTAGCCGTTTCCTACCAACACCGTGTGGTTGATACTCTGGCACTCGAGCCTGGCGCGTGTCATGCACTCATCGCCAGACTGGACCGAGTTCGTGGTAGAAGCGATTGTGATTCGTCTTAGTTGTGCGCGGAAGCTTGAGAGACTTGCGATCCTCCGGGAGACCGTTTTTTATGCTAAAGATCGTCTCGGGTTGGCGAGGACGTTCTTGCGCTGCGTATGTAACTCACCGGAAACTTGAACCATAAGCGTGTCACGTTGACTCGTTCAGGAATAATGCGATGAGTGTTGGATGGAACGGCGAATAAGAAACAGAATACACAGCCCTACGGGCACCCCTGGACCCGCGATGAACCTTCCTGTCAACTCTGTCAGAGTCCCACTCAACAACATCGACAGTCTAATGTACAACAGCATGGTGACCATTTCGTTGGCAAATAGCCACTGCATCATATCTGACGGTCAAGTTGGGAAGGCTAATTTCAAAGCAAATGATTCATTTGTTTACAAGGATAAGGTTCTAAGAGGAAAGGAAAAGCTGTCTTTGCCTTTGATCGTGCCTTTCCGACTCATCCAGGTACTCTCCGACCAACTTTATCCTGGATGTCCTCGCGCCATATTTCCTTGCCGGGCTCAACCGGCAGGCTTTCAGCGGTCGGAAGAGAGCTTCCACCTGGGAAAAGACGACCTTGGTCGATCCTCTGTCCGACGTGGTACCCTGAGGCGCCTGGCTGTGCGTGGATGTCGAGCTGAACCATGGCGCCGCCGGTTTCGGCGAGAAGGAGACCCCGCATGGAGGATATGGAACGGAGAGATGGGATCCAGTTGGATGTGGCCACGTCGGAGAGGCTGGCGTCTTGGTTTGCAGGGTATGCGGCGACATCGGAGGGGTTGGCAAGCGTTCCAGATCGATCGATGGAGGGTAAAATGAAAGAGGAAGTCGTCGAGGACGTAACGAGGGCCGAGGAGGGGATGGTGGACAGGTTTGGTGCGAGGGAGACGGAGGGTCTGTGTCCGGGTGCAGGATGGACGCGGCAGGCTGTTGTTGCAGAGGGCGACATTGGCTGATCACACGTTGGTTGTTGACGATCGCTGATGGGTGTCGGTTGACAGATGTAGTGACAGGTCGAGGCTGCCTGAAAAGGCAGTACTCCCAACCGATACGCCAGAGAGAGAGGAGGGGGGGAGGAGGGGAGGGAGCCTTTCCAGGCGAGTGCGGAAAACGCCGGACGAGGACGCTTTCGTCCTTTCCACCAAGGAACTGTTTGTCTGGTGATCATCGTCGGTACAGAGTGCGAGTCGTCGGAACGGATGCTCTTGGCGAGACTACGGGGGTCCAGCCGCCCGTTCCGTCAAGCCCTCGTGCTCATCTTGGTACGCGTAGGGGGAAGGATAGGCATTCCCACAATACATCGCCCTGAACACCGCATGCACATTGCTCCTAGGTCTGTGCCGCGAGCGCACGCGAGTGTTGTCTCGACGAGTTCATCTGCGTGTCCTCGTCCTCATCCTTCTCCTCCGTGCACTCGTGCTTGTGCCTCTGTTTGGTTGTCGTCGGTCTGACGAGCACGTGCACGTGCTTGTGCCCTCGTTTCTCCTGTATCCAGTGAATCCAGTCGAGATAGCTCTGGGGAGACACGAACTGCGCGTGTGCGTCCTGTTCGCTGAGTTGGAAGCGCCCAAGATATCTGAGACGAGCGCGACGAGCGCAGCAAGTCAAAGTTGACGTCGGTTGTTGGCACCGGCGCTCTAGGCGGTCCAGGCGTCTCTGGTAGGGGCGGTGCAGAGTATTATGGGCGTTCTCCGAGCTAGATGGTCGTCTGAGCGTGCGTCGTTTGCCAGTGGGTCGAGGCACGTGAGGGTGACGCAGGGGACGATCATTATCGTCGTGCCGGCGCTGGCTGAGGGAACTGGGACGGGTTGGCTTTAGCGGAGGTGAGGAGCGCTGTGCCCATCCTTGGCACCGAGTTGTTGAGCTGGCCCTCTTCGTCGTCGCTGGTGAGATACGAGTTCAATTCCATGGCGTGGAGAGTGTTTTTAATCCTGCAAAATCGGATGAGACGAGGACGGTGCACTGGCAACTCATCGACGTACGTGTTGACTCTGATCCACGTTCTGAGCGACGACGGTCGACCTTCACTGGTTTCAAGTCGACGGTGAATGTGCGATAGATTGCGATGGGTTGATGAGCGTGCACGAGCCTGCTCGCAATGAAGTACTAAGGTGTATTGGAAGAATACCTGTCGTCGGCTTTGGTGATCTCGTCTCGTAGAGTGCGTTTGTCCGGCTGCGAGTCCCAGACGTATTGCGAGGATAGCGACAGCCGCTTTGGTGTCAGTGTCCGACTCGAACTTGTACCCGTGTCTCTGCAGATCTTGCCTGATGGCAGCGGCGTTGGTGACAATAGAGTTGTGGACAGCAATGAATCCGTCGCTAGTACCAGCGCGGATGGGATGACAATTGACTGTCAAGGGTGGTCCTTGGGTGGTCCAACGCGTGTGGGCAATGGAGACCCTGACTTGAGTGCGTTTGACATCGCCGGTGGTCTCCTTACTCCAGCCGACGTCGGCAACATCGATAACGCGGGCTTCTTGAGAGGCGTCGGCGTAGACACAGGAGTCAGCCTGGCATGCATGCGAAGTAATGCCTTTCTTCTCCTTCCTCGTCCTGGGCTTTGGTATAGCGTCGACGTCGACCTAGAGTCTGACATTGACACTGGGTGTTCGCGTTCGCAATCACAGCGTTCACCTTGACAGCCCACAACGACGCCATCTGTGTCACCCTCCCATCCCTCCCGCCACGCGCCGACCGCACGTCGTACTTGACCTCGGGGTCCACAATCGGAAGCTTGGACGGCCATCGCGGAAGACACTCATGCCCAGGAGATAGACCGCCTTGTTGTACTATTCATACAGGCTCTGAGTTTGGCTCCGGAGGAGGGGGAGATGACGGTGATATTGGCGAAGGTGAGGGTCGAGTAACCTCGATAGCGCTCGGCATCCGTGGCATCGACTTGCCCCCTTGCCTATCGTCGTCGTCTTCGGTGGTTGTTGAGTGGGGACATCAATAGATGACGACCGTCGCAAAGACAGCTTTGGCGACGGCGACACATTGCCACCAGATCCAGACCCTCTCAACGACGAAATGAGGGCGAACCCAAACGATCGCGGGTTTGGCTTGTCCGTCGAGACATCGTCATCTCTGGCGCGGAAACGTTCTGCCGTCTTCTTGTTGTTCCGTCCTTGTCGTGCAGGGGAAAGAGGAGGACCAAAAAATCTCGCTCTCCACAATCGGTACGAGCTGCGATACGGTGGGCGGCACAGCAAACGAAGAGGACAGTCATCCACCATCACGGCCAAAGGAGGAGCCGAGACGTCGATCTCCCCTGACCAAGCAGCCACTCGCCCATCATTTCCTGCCGCGTCTTGTGCTCTTCTTGGCCCCTTTCGTCGATTTGGCTTTTCGTGATTCACTACCGCTTCTTTATCGCTGTGCCGGTCTCGACCTTCCGCGATCCCATGCCCTTATGCGTAGACACATTTCGCTCGTATTACCACGAGCCATATACTTTTCCGCATATCGCCTTCTTGCTGCGACTCCAAGAGGACACTGAGGAGATGATTGACCATGAGGGATTCAAGTAGTCCATAGATCGAGATGTCCTCGACCATACGGAATATGGGCTTGGCAGGCTACCACTTGTGCGAGAACATGACATATTGATAGAATTTCTCTTCTTGTTTGATGGGTGTAGTTCGAGACGATCATGGGCAGTCATTGCAGACCGTAGTTCGTCGAAGATTAGGAGTTATTCAAACGCTGCTGCTTGTTGTGCTTTCGTAGAGACGACCAGTGGTCGTGCAAATGAACACACGGAATCATAGGTTATGGATGTCGTCACGACGACCTTTCGGCGGAAGAGTGGAGTCGTGGCGATCGACTTCGAAACTCTGGTATAAAAACGACATAAATCTGTATTTTTATGCGGGTTGGATCCAACGGGCTCACCGCAAACTCGTTGGTCCGCCGAATTCTCCACGATCGACTGTATCATCTTCTCGAATGCACTGAACGCCTCACCGTAGCGGCCCATGCTATGCAATACGGAGCCGCCCCCTTATGCAAATTGAAACACAAGGAGACATAAATATGCGGGATTTGTCAGACGTGGATTACTAACTTAGGTTTTACGTAATTAGGCGACAACACTTCCGAATCTTCAACATGATGATCACCCCCGCTGAGCACATCCCATGATGTTTCCACCTTCTCCGTACTCTGCCAACGACCATGTCACGACGCGCACCCATCCCCTGCCCATCCCTCGCCCCCACTTGTCGCGCGCGCACTGCGTCCGTAGCGAGCAACATGTCCCTCTCCTCATCCTCACCCGCGGCATCAACGGGCGCTTCCCACACAACCCCTCCCGGCTACCTCTCCGCAGACTGGTCATGGCAAGTTGACAATACCGCTAAGACCCTTGTCGACCCCGCACCTAGCTCGAAGGTGCCAGTCAATGACCACTACTCCCCCGCCAAGAGCATCACCCCCTTCGTCCGACGCAGGGAACGCAGCGTCGTATGGGAACAGAGCCTCACACTTGTCCTCCAGATGAGCATTGCCAGGAACAATGGCGACCTCGGAGACTGTCTGGCTAAGTTCGTCGTCATGCAGGTACTTCTCCTTCCTCTAGCGTCTGACGTGCTCACTGATCTTGTACCAAGACATCCGGCGACCCAGATGCACCCCGGAACCCACGCCTTAGAGCCGTTCACTTTAACCTCGCACAGCACGTCGATGCCGGCGTCGTTACCCGCTTCTATCTCCTGCGCCAGAGCAAGACCAATGCGACGCTCAAGGTCCGTTTCCTTCCCTCCTTGCACATTTCGACGCTGCTCACATATTTGTATTGCATAGCTGAAGATCCACGTCCAACACACGGCCGGCGAAACAACGTATGTCGACCTACCGCTAACTGGCAAGGACGAGATCCTGTCCGTTGTCGCTGGCTTCTTCGAGTCGTTGGATATTTATCGAACCCGTCGCGTGCGTCGGATCTCTATACGCACGACTCGTCCGAATCGTCATTCGATGGCGAGGAGCGCGTCGGCACCGGTGTGGGAGGTCAGGCTCGGACGTCTCTTCTATCGTCTTGGAGTCCGCTGGGTCACACGAGTCGCGGCATCCCGCCCACGGTGCTAATGGTAGTGAATACACGACGAGAAAGACGAGCAAACCCCATCGACAACTGGTAGACGTGCCCAACTTACCGACAATCAATGACCCGCGGGAGACCGATAAGCTGATCGAGGCGTTGTTTAATCCGGTACCAGTGACCCAGGCTTCTCCACTATGCTGATATTCAGTTGCCAGGTCACCCAAATCTAGAGGGATGGACGATCGTGTGGCTCAGCGAGGATCGAGCCTGGCGTACCTGTCGTGTCGACTCAGGCCCTCTCAGGAACAATGACGAGGCGTTTTGTCTTTCAATAATGATACAGTGGATGGGATTATCAACAACCCGGTACATCGCGACGAACCCTTGCAGAAAACGAGATAAATCCATCGTCTTAGGCTCCGTAAGGGGGATCGTTCCGGGGAATCCAGGACATCCAGACCCAAGTTGTATAATAAACAAGCTTAGTATCTATTACTGGAGTTCCAGCGAACGTTCACTCAGAGATCAAATGTTCAATGTTCAACGTTCAACCGCCGACTCATTGAAACTCCATTCACGATCCTCACTACTACCGGCGTCAGCTCTGATCAATCTGTCACAACCATCACAACCACAGGATGGCATTCGACACGAGCAACAGTCTGCTTGGATCTTATGCCTATCACGACAAGTTGAAGGGCGTGTGCTACGGAGCGGGTTGTGTGCGCACAGCTCTCCCGAAATTACTCTCCCTCCTAGACGGCAGTGAGGCGTTCATCGTCAGTAGTATAGGTTTCACCATGAAAGGTAAACGGAAGGGCCTCAGCGTCTCAGACGCCGTAAATTAGTCGAACTTCTTTTTGCAGTGGAGACCGTCTATTCTTCATGTCACTGTGTATGTGTATGTAAATGGCATGTAATCACTTGCGTCGTAAAAGACACAATTTTACAGTGCGGCAGTGCTGGCATAGGGCAAACGGGTAATCATACCAAAGATTTACGATTTACATAACACCGCTACACGAATTTGTTTTGAAAGTACATGCTAAGTGTACACTGAGAACATCGTTACGCCGTACATAGTTGAGTTAAATAACAGATACGCATACGTGGAAGGAGGGAAAAAAAAGAAAAAAAAAAAAAAAAAAACGTGACGTCGCTCTGGCTGGTACAAATTTCCTCACAAAAAGATCAGAAACAATTGGTACTCAATCTGAGCACAGGCCGGCGCTTATGCGACTTGTGAATCGACTTGATGATCTGGTATTAATGTGAGGAACTCGCAAATCTATCACAATATTGATGCAACCTACATTGGCGAGTATGGGTAGTCAGAGCGGAGAGATACAAGGCCAGGAAATGCGAATAAGTTGATTGGCCGATGATGTCAATGATGTCGCTCGCATAGTCGTTGAATTCCTCCTGTACTGCTTCAAACGTTCATCTTGCGGCTTCCCTCTTTGCCAGTGTCTGGCACCAGCGCTCGGTCATCTCCTGGTGTGAGAGAGGTCCGTCCGGTGGAGTTGGCTGCGAAATTAAAGGTTGCAGACTCATCAGGACTAGCAGAGTCAAGGAGCATACCGATTGGGATGTATGGTTTCGGGGAGGATGGTCTGGACAACATGATGTCGATGTCGATGTTTCTATATTATCTTTAGGTAACGGAACTTGAGCCTTGCGGGGGACAGGGCGCAGTTGCATGGAGCGGCAGCATGATGCCGGGGAAATGGGAACCGTTTGAATGAGCATGGTGGACTCGGTTAACATCTGACGAAGTGGAGGCAGGTGGGACAGGTGACGGGAACTGCAGCGAGTTCGGCTTACTTATCCATATCAAACACAGCTTGTTCCGAACGAGGACGTTTCATCAAAGCCATCTCTGTGGTCTCGGTGAAACAGTTTGGGTACTTATACTGTGAAATATGAAACTCAGCTAGCCAACGTGTGGAGATAGACAATTTGGGTAATCCCCTGTAGATTAACCCCATATATAGTATCGCCTCATGGGAAACAGATGGGCCGCTGATCCAGAACCGCGAATATAGTAGTAATTGATAAGGTCGTAGCTTCTGATTGGAGTAAAATATCAGGTACCCGAGTGATAACAATATTTGAGCTCGTTTGCACGAAAAAGGAATAGGCCCTCGATCCTCGGCTAACTTTCATTTCGCTTGCGCATTCAAATCGCCGTTCAGCGTCGGGCACACCGTTCAGGAAAAATATCGAGGGCAATGCTAGAAGCCCTCAATAATTTCCCTGAACCGTCGAGCTAGATTACCTCACACGGCCCGGTTGGGAAGAATATTGAAGAGTTCAGATCATTCCCAATTTTCCCAAACCGGCTGGCGGATACTAGCTCAGGTCTTGACAGCGGGTTCATTAACGCTCCGCTGTCAGGTCGCTGAGTACGCCATTTTCCCCCTTCCAACCACTGGCCATGGCCGGTTCGGAATCCCACTCTCCCAACAATGAATCGGCTCCCAACGACCAGAATATCGTCTTCAGTTCCCTCTTGCAAAACCTCCAGGGATACAGCCCGAAGACATTGGCGATCCTGCTTCAAAACAGCCCGACGTTAGACACCACCGGCCTCTACCTCGCACCGCCCTTGGATCCAACTCAACCTTCATCAGTTCCATTCGAATACCCTCAAGCAACCTCGCATCACGGCGCTGAGGGGGATTCTCTGGCGTACATAATCGCTCATCATTTCGACTTCAACTTCCCAGCTGATACGACCTCGCCAACGAATCCAAACGCCCCTGTCTCCGGGAGCTCAGGCTCAAACAACAACAATGTACCAACGCCCCAAAACGCACCTCAAAATGAAGTCGAAGACCTGCAACGCTCGTTAGACAGCGCGATCGCGTTCTTCCACGGACGACAGAGTACGTCTCGTTTTCATCTGTATGTTGATTATTTATGCGTCTTCGCTTTTACAGTACCTTTTCTCCGTGTTCTCGAAGCGGCGGGGTGCCACAACTGGAAACAGTTGTCCGGACACCTGTGCGCCATCGCGTGGAAACACCTAGCCGTGGAGCAGCTTCGGCCTCGCTCACCCGTTTTCTGGCATCGGGAACTAGACCGATTGTACTGCGAGTACATCCAGAAAGGCGTAGTATTTGAAGAAGGTAAGCACATAGCACGGCGAGCCCATATCTATCTAACCCGCCGCATCAGTCCCCATTCGGCTTCAAACTAAGAACAAGATCGTCAACGCTGTCACGCTGCTCGACGACAAACAATTTACCGAAGGAATAGTTACTTTTGTATATTATTTCCATCGCACGTTAGTATAATATACTGACTCCTTTTATCTAGCTAATCGCCGATATCCCGTCCCAACTAATCAGCAGGTTGGCGGTTGCCAGCAACAATATCCTCGTCGGTCGACTACAAATTCACACGTCCGGGGACAGTATGGATTGGGCCCGTCATTCGGTTGTGGCATGGAAAGGCGGTAATGAAGGATACCCAATCTTTCACACGTACGAGAAGCTCCCGGGGAAGTTCGCCGATGAACGGGTAAATTTCTATTCACTCTGACATTCACTAAGTCGGCTCACTGGCACTGGATCACACAGCCTTTATACTTCAACAGTCCTTATCCGGACATCTTCCTTCGCTGGGCGTTCCTATCTTACAACGCCGAGGACTTCTTCGGCGTTTTCAACGAAGTGAAGGGCCCCAATAGGCTGTCCTACCTAGAACCCCTTCGTCGATTGGACATGGGCTTGGTCAACTTCGGATGCAGCGTCGTGGGTTGTGCTCCCTCGCTTTCAAGAATAATACTGAATTACTTGAACAGTTTCTGACTTCTCTCGAATTCCTTGCCAACAGGAGGGACAGACGGGCGGATACTATAAACCTGATGGTACTCAATATGTCCAACGTCTCGGATTTGTTTCGCAGGATGATCGTTAATCTCGAAGACGTGTCGGATGACGTCGCGACGGATGCGCGAGACCGACTGTTGCAGCTTGCTGCGCTTGACTTGACGACCATCTAATCGACTCGGACTTTGCTGCTCATCATGTATGTACGAATATCTCACGATCATCACTGTACCATATTGCGCTTTTCAGTATGTATATGGGAATGATAGCCCGGCGACGTTGTTTAAGAACGCTTCTCCCCAGCGCCGCCGCATCAGTTATTGCGTGAGTCCCGCCGTCTCGCTCCCCCTCGACTCGAAGGCTGGAGCGGTTCGCCAGGGATATTGCCATACGTGACCGCACCGAAGACCTACTAGAATCTAGGTGTCGAGGGCGATATGTCACTAGTCACTAGTACTTCTGCCTGGTCCTCAACTTCGTCCTCCTGCTAGCCTCAAGTATCTCTCGGCGAACATCAATTCGAGAGCTAACATCACGAATGGGGAACTAGATTGGATCACGATTGCTTCCCTTCCATCCGGCACGGTGCGTGCACGTTACTGCCTCGCACCAACTCCTGATGCCAAACGAGATCGCGTTCTTGCACACCAAGCTTCGGATACCCACCTTCTCAAGTTTAGTCGTCTCACGACTTCTATGGCAGGCAAATACCGCTTAGTTCAGTCACGTTGAAACCGCTCCCAACCAACTGTGAGGACCTCCGCTCCGAGTCACTGGCAGCAATAGGAATTAGACTCTGTTTCTTGGCAAGTTCCGAATGGAGAGTTTTCTCCGGTCAGCTACCCTGCACACGAGCACGCGTAAAAGACGCCTCGGGCAAGCAAGATCTCACAGTCGGGCAGTGTCATCTCCCCCGGGCCCTCGCCTGTCGAACCGTCGGCGCCCTTTGCTTTGGGAAGTTTAACGTCTCCTACCCCATCACCACCGGAGCCTGCGCCGTCATCCATGCCTGTGCCTGTTGTCCTTGTTCGATTATCCTAATCCAACCACGTTTGAGTCGTGTTCAAACACGTCCTCGTACTGCGCAGAGTTCCCTTCCAAATCCGCTGTCATCATGTGTGGAGAACAGGTCATTTGCGATTTCCCACGGTGACAACTTGCCCGAAAAGGACATTTTTGCAGTGTCTCCGTAATAAATATTGCCGCCGGCCCATCAGGGAAAAAAAGAAACACTAGCCGGTAAAGGAACTCCGCAAGCTGACTCGCAAGCTATCACAACAACCACGTATGTCTCAGCCGTTTTTGCAAGAGTGCCTGGGCTGCGGTCGTACTTTCAGTGACATTGGGGCTTTCACGAAGCATGGAAAGAAATGTTCGAGAGGCAAGAAGAGACTTGCTAGTGCCCTCGGGCTTGCGAAGGAGTTGTACGAAAGCAAAAAACGTCGTCTGCCAGTGCCAGACTCAAATCATGCCATCGACGAACTTGGTTTGGAGACCACGAATTCGGAGCAGAATTTGGAAGTGGTACAGGAGCCATACGCCGGTGCCAGTGGACAACAGGTATTGTGGACTCAGGGCAACACCCTCCAAAATTGACGCACAGTAACTGAAACTCTGCCACAGCCTACCGACTTGGAGAATGTCCCGTTTACTCAATCTATAATGGCCCCAGAGCATGATTCGCTACCGTTGTCGTTACGCAGGACTCGCCGACAGAATCGGGGACTCCCTTTACGCTTTAGAGACATGCTACCCGAACCGCCCATGCCCTTGCCTCCATCGGATGCTGAGGCTGGGCGTTCCATCCTTACTGAACCTCCCGCTCCGACCACGTCGTCGATATCCGCTGAGTCAGAGCCCTTACCGGTGCCGAATGCAATGCCAAGGCCGCGCCCTGTCTTTAGCACCCAGGCAAATTCGTTCAGTTTATTCCGCCTATATGACCAAGCAACGCTTCCTCATTATGATCCTGCTTTGGATCTCTCGCATAACAATCCACCACGACACGCTGAGCACGCTACGTTGGATCAATTCTCGCGCAACGAGAACCCTTTTTATCCCTATCCCAATGAAAACTCTCTCCGTCTTGGCGATTGGTATTGGAACTATGGTTCCCAGCTGTCGAATAGGAGCTTCAACAAGCTTCTGCAAATTGTTGGAAGCCCTGAATTTTGCCCTGAGGACATACAGGATACAAACTGGAAGGCGATCAATAGAGAATTGGGGGACGCGGATGCTCTAAATTCAGAGGAGTGGTTGGATGTTGCTGTTGGTTGGAAACGTACCACGGTCACCATATCCGTCCCATTCCCTCGGCGATCTCTTCACCCCGGGCCGAAGGAGTACTCCACTGATTTCTACTGCCGCTCCCTGGTGTCAATTATACGCGAGAAGGTACTGGATCCCGCCCATCACGCGCTCTTTCACTATGAACCGTACGAATTGCGGTGGCATCCTCCGCACAAGTCCCGTGATATCAAAGTGCACGGGGAGCTATTTACTTCCAAGGCTTTCCTCGAGGCACATCTCAACCTGCAGGAATCACCTTCTGAGCCTGGTTGCAACCTACCGCGTCGCATAGTCGCACTAATGCTTTGGTCAGATGCGACCCAACTTACAACCTTTGGCGATGCGAAGTTGTGGCCAGTGTATGTGTTCTTTGGGAATGAATCCAAGTATGAACGTGGTCAACCATCCACTCATCTTTGTGTCCACGGGGCTTATTTACAGGCGGTAAAATTGTCATTCTGATATGTTCTGGAACATTCACTGAATTTTGGATTTAGTTGCCGGACAACTTTAAGGATTTTGTGCTAGAGAACTCTGGCAGCAAACTGCCTAACGGGCACTTCTTCACGCATTGTCACCGTGAACTGTTCCACGCGCAGTGGCAAGCGTTGCTTGATGACGAATTTGTTCAGGCGTATGAACACGGCATCGTGCTCACTTGTTGTGATGACATTAAACGACGACTCTTCCCAAGAATCTTCACTTATTCGGCAGATTACCCGGAGAAGTACGCAAAAATCACTCGACTCATCAGATTTGACTGACTGATGCGGCTGGCCAACAGGGTTCTAATTGCTAACATACGTAATTTAGGCGCGTGCCTATGTCCACGGTGTCTCATCCCCAAGGATCGAGTGCACAACTTGGCATCTCAAAAGGACATGCTGCAGCGCCACTTGTGGGCTCGCAAGGATGATGAAGAACGACGCAAGAAGGTTGTTGATGCTCGTCGGTTCATCTATGAACAGCAATATGTTGTCAACACTCTCCAGGTTGAAATGCTACTAAAGGATGAGTCGTTAGTTCCAACGAAGGTACGTGATATGGACTAGGATGAGAGTGAGCTGGGACTTATTATCACGAATTTGAAATAGAACGCGTTCTCGGAACGACTTAGTCATACAGGGTTTGATTTTTTTCTTATCCTAGTTGTTGATCTATTGCACGAGTTTGAACTCGGTGTGTGGAAGGCGATATTCATCCATTTATTGCGAATTTTAGATAGTCTCAAAGGAGATGTACTTTCCGAACTTGATTGCTGGTGACAATGTAATGCTCTTCTTTCTGCGGTTGAACTGACTGTATATTGACAGCTATCGTCAAATCCCTACCTTTGGTCGAAGTACAATCCGGCGTTTTAGAAGGAATGTCTCTGAATTGAAGCGGATGGCCGCACGCGACTTTGAGGACTTATTGCAGGTGACCCTCCGTTGTTTCTACGTATCCTGAATGCTTGCTAACTCTTCGTCACACGTCAGTGTGCTATCCCTGTATTTGAATATCTCCTGCCACAGCCTCACAGCGGTCGAGTCCTCAAGCTTTTGTTTTTGCTTGCACATTGGCATGCGCTTGCGAAGTTGAGGATGCATACAGATGAGACGCTTGATATTCTGGAAACGGTTACTGGCCAGCTTGGTTGCGAGCTCCGAAAGTTCGTAGCGGAAACGTGTACCGCCTTTGCAACCAAAGAACTTCACCGTGAAGCGGAGTCTCGCAGAAGGCGACAGGTACGTGGAAGTACCGGTGGTGCCAGTCAGCCAAGAGCTCTGCCCAATGCACATGACCGTCGCCCGAAGGTTCTCAACCTTAGTACCTATAAGATTCACGCACTCGGTGATTATGCTGCACATATCAGACTGTACGGAACAACAGACTCTTACTCAACCCAAATCGTGCACCACTTTTCACGTTCTATGATCATACTCGGAACTGATTATAATTTTAGGGTGAACTTGAACATCGTACGAGCAAAGGCCGTTTTGCCAGAACAAGCCGCAAAGTGTTCGTACCTCAGCTAGCCTCAATCGAACGTCGACAAGCCCGGATCCGGCGCATCCGCGCACAAAGGGATATGCTCCAAAAAGAAGATCCAGCCCCGAACACGCCGGAGCAGCACCACGTCATCGGGAAGTCTCAAAATTTTCCCGAGGACATTACAACATTTGTGCAAAGAAACTCTGATGATCCGGCTGCGAAGGTAGGTACTCGTACCCTTTCCCCGAGTTCATATTAAATGGCGATTAACAGGATTTTGTGCTCAAATTGAAGTCACATCTGTTGCCTCGTATCCTGGAGATTCACACGGAGAACCGTGGCAGCCCTCCTCTGGGCAACGGATCTTTGGGTGACAATCCTGAGACCATACCCTCTCATGTTCACCACGTGGTTTTCAAGGGAAATCGAATTTACAGACACCCCTTACTCCGCATCAATCACACAACATACGACCTTCGCCGCGAATCCGAAGCCATCAACCCCCGTACTGACCATCGAGATGTCATGTTGCTGACACCTGCAGATGGATCTGGAAGTCACCCCTTTTGCTATGCTCGCGTTCTGGCCATATACCACGCCAACATCATTTACACCGGGCCTGAGTCCCAGGATTACCGACCGCGACGCCTCGAATTTCTATGGGTGCGGTGGTATGAGCTGTTGGACCAATCAGCAGGCTGGGAGCACGGCGCCCTTGACAAAGTGAAATTTGTGGCCATGAATCAGACACATGCATTCGGTTTTATTGACCCTGCAGATGTACTCAGATGTTGCCACCTCATACCATCTTTTGTGGATGGGAGGCTCCATCCTGATGGGCGTGCAGTGTCCCGCAATGCGCGCGACTCTGAGGATTGGAAGTCCTACTACATCAATCGGTAGAGATCTTTCTTATCTGCTTGCTCACATTGCCTCACAAGCTGAAATTGCATCCTGTTAGGTTCGCTGACCGTGACATGGTCATGCGCTATCACTGGGGCCGTGGTATTGGCCACGTGTACGCGTATTCAGGACCTAGTACTCATCAAGAAGATGACGATGTTCAAACCCGGGAGCTCGCCTCCGAGTCCGAGTCAGGCTCTACAGCAGCTGTTGACCATGATGATGACACATTGTTGACACTAGAGTCAGATAATTTTACTACTGATGAGGATGACACCCCCGACCTGGACTCTGACTCGGACCGGGACGTCCTTGCAGATGCCACGTATGAGTCGGACGGGAGTGGTATGGGGCATTCTGAGAGCGGCGACTACAGGTTCTAGGCAATTTGGGGTCATGCTATTGCTCTACTAGATCTCCGCACTTCCCGGATTTTCTTCTTCTCCGGTGCCAGCCTGTTTTGTGATCTGTACTGCATTTCAATGTACAGTAGTGCGCCATGTTGGGTGGGAATCTAAGTTCTCACGACCAACTATGGTTCGCAAAGAACTCTAGTACTTACACCTCCTTCTCAGCGTCGAGCAGAGCACGGTCCAACGTGATTCGTCCTATATCTCTACGCCATTCACTTTACTTTTGTCATTGAGACGGTCTGCCACCAGATTTCCCCTGCGAACCGCAACGTTCTTCCCCCGGCCCTGGATCCAATCCTCTTGAACTCTCTCGGTTTCCAGACTCGTCAACAGGTACCGGCTCTATAGTGTTCACGGTAACCATGCCTCTCATCTCCGCCCTCGGCCGAAACGGGTTTGATGAGTTCCTCCACTTGCGCAATTCGTTCGAGGTTAGCTAAAACGGTCTCAGAGATCTCCCTTCGTTCTATTGCCATAGTGGATCACTCGACCTGCGGAGCTCCTCTGAGGTGTTCGTGAACGAGCGCGCGGTGCGCAAGCTTGCCGGTATGCTTGTCGTACAGATCGTGAAAGGTGGACAGGAAGGCCGATGAACATTAAGCTCACCACGGTATTGTGTCCAGATATAGTGTTCACATTTCGTTCGTGGCTAGTCCGAACCAAGGAGGCGAGAATGACAGGAGTCTGTAAGTTGGCATCAACCATTATGCAGGAAGTCGTTCTTACGACATTTCATCCTTTATCGAGAAGGACTCGGACATCCTCGATTCGTCGTTCGTGACGCTAGTTCGCAACTCCCCCAACGCCTTTGTGTCCAAACTGGTCTCCGGTCCCTCGCTTGCCAGCATCCAAAGGATGAGAATGCTATTGTCATGGCACAGGTCTCCTTCCGCCCACTCGTCAGCCCACACCCATCGCATTGTCAGACCACTCTTCGCCCCTCCCCAACGAAGAATATCCCACCTCTAGACCCTCCAAGGTCTACACCGTCTCTACGCAACTTAGCTACCGCATCCTTCCACCGAACGCGTCTTTCGACATTCTCCCATCGATTCCGACTCTCCCATCGCTCTTGATAAATATCGCGTCAAAGCTCAAATACATTCTTTGTTCATTCCTGAGGTAGGCACGCGTTGCAGCGTGGAATTTGTCACCGACCTGGAGCGGGGCGCGTTCTGCGAACGGTATGTCCCAACGATGCGTGGTTCGAACGCGGAGCGTATCCAGCAATGTACAGCTTCAAATGTATAGAAGTGGGGCTACCGACTACGTCATCTGCCACCGCTCGGTCTGACTATCATACGGCGCGTGAAAGATGGTCAAGGATGGCGTTCCTGCGGCGGAGAAGGAGCAAAGCAGTTGGGCGCTGATGTCATGAGTATGATGAACGCGCGATCGGAGACGACGCGACCGAGTATACGTACACGGCCTCACACGGCCATGATCTGCTCATCGCCCGTGTGGGGAGTTGTGGGTCGAAGTACCAGGATCCGAATCAACGTGTTCACATTCACCGGTTGCTGTCTCTGAACGTCTGTGCGCCGCTATCTACTGACCACGAGGAAGGGTGGGTTCGGAATGGGACAAGACTCGGAGGGGAGGGTGTCCTGGTGGTTCTCTTACCAGTCGGAACAAGGCGCTATAACTGCCAATGCCTCACCCGCCGCCGTGTTGTATTACCTCGGGCGCATGAAACATCTGGACGTCCGTCTCGCCTGGCCGGGAGAAATTTATTTCCTAATCTTGCTCCTGAACGCCATCGTCATCTTTTATATCGTTGAAATTCGGTCGGCTGCTCTGTCCTAACCACGACAAGGTCTGGAACTTGAACGAGGTGGCGGAGCACACCGGGGACACAGTGTACGATCTCTCAAATTTCATCCACGGCGAACAACGATCTGACTGGGATCTCGTTCAATTCGGCTGCGGACCAGCTGGTGGTGCAGGATCTGAGAGGCACCTTCCGCTGCCGCTGACGCTCGCCTGTCCGGGATCAATGTCTCAGTATGTTGGAGCTGACGGCCGAGAACTTTACGACGGTACACAATGTGCAAGTCCTCGGCGAATCAGATAGAATCGGAAGGGCCCGCTGGTGCCAGTGTGGGATCTCAGTACGATCTAATTACAGCCGACAATACGAACATTAATAGGCGCGTCCAACTAGTGGTGTTGTTGGCGCGTTTTGGCTGACAAAGTTTGACAGGATCTGGGCCATCTGGAGCGGGAGGGTGTATGACCGAACCAACTATGTGCATACGCCTGCCGCTGCATCAGGGGACGAACAGTTTGTACGAGTTTGTACACAAATTCACAAGACCGAGTTCTTCCTGAATCCATTTCCCACTACGAGAACAAGACCTGCCACGACTTCAAGTTGGGCGCCATTATGTGATGATGGTAGATCAATCAACAATGTCAGCTTCCGAGTCGGTTCCTGCCTTCTCAACATAGCTCTCCGCATCCGTCGAACCGAACGGGGCGACTCCGAGTCAGACTACTACCCGCACACAGACATTGTGAACCATGGCTCGAAGGTCGACTTTGGTGGTACGCCCTTGCATCACGATCGCACTGGTTCTCCACAGGGCTCGACGTACAAAGGTTGTCAGCTGCTGGCCATGTCACAATATGGGCTGCCATAGTTGCCGTTCATCTCTAGTCACGTTCTTTGTATCCCAGGCTGCCTCACATTGTCCATTGTCCATTCATTTTTCCCGCCCTGCCCCGCTACCACGACTCCTGTGCAATGTACTTCCAATGTTATTATGACGTATGCTATGACATTGGTTTCTAATCGCATTTCAAGTCATAAAGTAAAAAGTGCCTGATCAGTGACTCTGCGTGCTCGTTTACTTAGTCTGACGGTATTCCGTTTTTGCATGTGGTTGTCGACAATTTGAGCCTCGGTCATGTACAATCGCCTTGCTCCACACACCCCACATTGCACCAGCACCCATTGCCGTCATACCACGGCCAAGACAACAACAGCAACGTCGTCGTGCCACACGCGAGCACGACAACGAGTCGACGCGTCGCCTCATTCGCCCTCTCACCTAATGCCCGACGACGGCCTCGTGACACATGGAGTCGCCCTCATCCGCCTTCCACCCACCTCCTAGCGGCCCAGCGACGAGGACAATGCAACATCACATAGACGCGTTTCTATCGCCCACCCTCATCACACCCTGACTGGGGTACGACGATTACGCGACGCCGTGCCACACATCATGACGGCGACGGCAACTCGTCGATGAGCGACGCCGCGGTGCCATTACCCACTGGGCCTGACGTGTGACAATGCGGCAACGGTTCGTCGCATCGCCTCCGTTCAAACGTTCATGCTCGATCGCTAAGTACGTCTTGGCTTGCCATCTCGTCGTTCGCCTGTGTCCGCCGCCCCAGCCCGCCCCACCTCGTCACGACAACGCCAACACCCACGAGGGTGACACGTCGGACAACATCGTTCGCGACGCTGAACAAGTGACGTATTGTTCGCAATGTGGCCACACTACGACAACGCGAGACGACCGTCCGTGTCCGCGTCTCCTCCTCCTCCCTCCTCCTCCCCCTCTCCCTCCCTCCCTTTCCTGCACACACGCCGACGACGCGACGACGACACATCCGCGTCCGCGTCCGCGTCCCCTCCCTCTCCCTCTTCCCTCCTCCCTCTCCTGCACGCGCAAAGGACGGGACAACAACGGGACGACTGCTGCAACGACGCACCGCGACGCAATGTGGCCACACTACGACGACGCGAGACGACCGTCCGCGTCCGCGTCTCCTCTTCCATTTCCCTCCGCTCCCTCTCCATTTCCCTCCTCTCCCTCTCCCTCTCCTGCACACACGCTAAATGTGCGACGACACCGACAACGCGACGTGGCCCGCAACGCAACGGCATACCACCATGCGACGACGACACCAACAACAACACCGCCAGGGCGTGCCGCGACACGACGACGACGTGACGTGGCACGCGACGGGACGACTGCCACGACGCCGGTGCACCATGACGGGACGACAACGGTCGGACGACGCAACGTGCTGGGAGTCGGACGACAACACCTCTCCCTCTCCCTCTCCATCTAATCTTTGTGCAAAGCATCTCAATGGATGTGTGTCCGCACAGTAAGTAACATATATTTTGTAACTATACTACAAAGTAAACAATTTTGAATGATTTTGAATGATTTGAATGTGCAAATGGGATGGAAAAAAAAGACATAGTGAGTGAGTACTGCGAGTCGACTGTAGTACACGGCCGGGGACCTTTTTGTAGTGTTGTGACCACTATTTGCTTATACGGTCAAGCTTGATCATGTGCTGGTGTCACAGAGCATTCTGTTGTCTTTCCTGATGTAGATAACTAACAGTAATCCACTGGCAAGGGCTGATGATATGTAGTCAAGAAGACATGGGTAGGAAAATAGAACAGCAGAATGTGGAGCCATGCAGAATAGATGACAACAGTTTATGACTCATGAGTGTTCACAATGTCTGCCCAAGATGATAAGCTGACACTGTGTAAAAACATACTGGGAAAACAATTGCTATAGCTATCTGAATTACAACTATTTGGCATATCTAGCTGGGCATATCATCACCTCATCAATTTCCTGACGAGATTACAAGTGCTGACAATGGAATAGCAGGATGGGTATAAAAAGAGAGTTTTCTGTAACTATTGAAGTGAGGTGACAAGTACTGACAATGGAATAGCAGGATGGGCATATAAAGATAGTTTTCTGTAACTATCAAAGTGAGGTGACAAGTACTGACAATGGAATAGCAGGATGGGCATATAAAGACAGTTTTCTGTAACTATCAAAGTGAGGTGACAAGTACTGACAATGGAATAGCAGGATGGGCATATAAAGACAGTTTTCTGTAACTATTGAAGTGAGGTGACAAGTACTGACAATGGAATAGCAGGATGGACATATAAAGACATTTTTCTGTAACTATTGAAGTGAGGTGACAAGTACTGACAATGGAACAGTAGGATGGGCATATAAAGACAGTTTTCTGTAACCATGGAAGTGAGGTGATAAGTGCTGACAATGGAATAGCAGGATGGGCATATGAAGACAGTTTTCTGTAACCATGCAAGTGAGATGACAAGTACTGACAATGGAATAGCAGGATGAGTAAAAGAAGACAGTTTTCTGTAACCATGCAAGTGAGATGACAAGTACTGACAATGGAATAACAGGATGAGAAAAAAAAGACAGTTTTCTGTAATCATGCAAGTGTGGTGACAATAACTTATAAGTGTTCACCATGTCTGCCCAAGATAATAAGCTTATCCCAATACCAATCACAATGAGAAAGCAATTACAATTTAAGTGGCACAATTGGCAGGTACTGACAATCTCTGAACTCTATGCAATACCCAGATCAAGAATGCTCAGAAGTTAGATAGTTATTTCAATGGCCATCTGAATTACAACTGTTTGGCACATTTAGCTGGTCATATCATCTCCTCATTGATTTCCTGATGGGCCCGCTGATCTGACAGCGCCGCGTGATGGGGCAGCGAGGACTCGGGCCTGGGCCGTTATTATTGAAGGAGAGCTGGAGTTGGTTGATCTAAACGCAACAATAAGGGGTAGCTAAAGGGCGAACAAGCACAACTCACGAGAGACAAAGATAAAAAGCGATCGATAGCCG
>JBBPOJ010000425.1:0-27794 GCA_038091395.1 Leccinum rimulosum
CACTGCGAACTCAGGAAGGGTATAATATTGGCAGGTAATACATCCGAACGTCCTACCACGGGAAGCTTATGTAGTGGTAGTCTGGCCCTGATGGACGATTCGCCACGGCAAGATTTTTCGCCACGTCAGCGACATACTCTCAAGGAATTCGCGGTGGGTCAAATGTCCGGTATCCTTCTCAATACTAACCGGTGTCAAGGCTGTGGTGATGCGTGAGATGGAATTGTGGAGAGACAAGGTTCGCTAGTGCCTCTGAAAATCTGATCTTTCTAATGACCCCCTTCGCAGATTCAACTTCGCATACGAGACAAGATTCAAACATCCGTGAGATGTTGTATTTGTACACCGGGGCGATTTCCTAACACGTTTCTAGATGGAACAATTTAGTAGAGAATGCTTGGAGATCGACCAGCAAGACTCCCAGAATGCCGATATGTACGGCTCGGCATCCATGGACAAGGTGTACGACCGCGCAGCCAGGCTTGTGAAGCGCACACTGGATGTCGAGGAAGTACTTGTCATGGATGTCTCGCACTGCGATGTGCTTGAAACACTCAGCACAGAAGCGACTGTGTCGGTGGTGATGCACCACGGCAATGGACAGACACGTGCCACTTCACGAATACTTACCGCCGACGAGCAAAGCAAGCTGAACGCATTCTTTGAGCAGTTCCCGGACGGCAAGATTTCGGAAGGAATCTTGCCGGTTTGCTTTCGTCCGTTTATACCAACTCATATACAGTATGCTTTGAGTGAGCAGCCAGGTTTGTATCTGTGGTCAACTAACGAGTCGTCACGATAAAGCGGTCCCGGTCTTCAACATAGACAAGCGACCTTTCGCATTAATTTGCGCGTACAATGCCTCGGACCCATCCCGGCGATTTGTCAGTAACATATGTTTGCGTGTGTCGTTTTGTTTATCGCGTTTCGTATAGTTGGAAGGTCACGAATTGTCTTATTTGCGCGCCATCGGTAATGTCCGACATGTGTAACACAAGAGTGTTTATTGAATGTTGTTTCAGGTGTCATCATCCTCTCCGCCGTGCTGAAGCGGCGGATGATGCTCGCAGATCAGGCTAAAAGTCTGTTTATATCGAAGTAGGCCATCTTGCACCATCAGTCTGGCAATGTCTGACGAGGATCCAGTATATCCCACGAACTGCGAACACCACTTCATGGAGTATGTTGCCTTTTTTTATTCATCGTGTACCGTCCCCGATTGAAGGGTATTCGTAGATATTGGCAGCGGCAGAATTGCTGGCTGACACTTCATTGAACCACAGCCAAATGTCGTTTTTGCATACTGTTCAGGCGTGTGGTACATCGCTCGTGGAAACTGTGAATCATGTCCTAGACTTCACCAAACTCAGCGGAAATATGAAGTCGGGCGGTGTTGACAATGTCATCACCCGGACAAGGTATGTCATCCGCAATCTCATAGAACCCAAGTGTGTGTAACAATGTTCAGAGTCGACCTGGAGCAACTTGTCGAGGAAGCGATCGACGGATCGTGGATAGGTTATTGCGCACGTAACTCGTCCAGGGGTTCCGAGATAGGCAGCGTATATGCGCCTCATTCGAATCAGCGAACCTCGAGCATGATGACTGCTCCCGAGGCTTCGCAAAACATTGAGATCGTTGTCGATATCGACCGTCGGGAAGGAGTAAGTTAATCGAAACAGACATTCCGCGCACTTTGCTAAGACCGGATTCACGCAGGGGTGGATGCTTAAGTGCGACAAAGGTGGAATACGCCGGGTGTTGATGAACTTGTTTGGGAACAGTCTCAAGTTCACTTCGGTGGGTGGATTGATGTCTCTGTGCGCCTTCTCTTACCAGCTTTATACAGAGCGGTTATATTCACGTGTCGCTGAAACAACTCACTACACCCGACGACGTCACGGATAACACGGTCAAGATAGAGCTGTGCGTGAACGACACTGGGAAAGGTATCAGTCCAAATTTCCTCAAGGTCGGTTGCTTCATACCTAGGGTGGAAGTTTATTATTGATGCACCGCTATCAGAATCATCTATTCCGCCCGTTCTCTCAAGAGAATCCTCTTCAGGCTGGCACGGGCCTGGGTCTTGCGATCGTGAGCAGCATCGTCCGGTCTCCGAGTGTCGCCGGCAAAGTAGAGGTCATCAGTGAGGAGACCGTGGGCACGGATATCAAGGTAGTCTTCGAGGCCGAGATACTCCAAGAAGGCTTGAGCAACACCCAAGATCGATTCATCTTTGGCGACCAGACGCCATCACCGGTAGTCTCCTTCCTCGGTTTCAAGAAGCGAGGCCATGGCGTTCAGCTTCTCAACGAGGTACTCCGCAAATACATCATTACTTGGTGGGGTTTCACGCCTCAACGAGAGGGTGAAGAGCTCGGTGATATCGTCATTCTCAACGAAGACCCATCACCCATCGTCACTGCCCTCGAGAAGATGGATACACATCGCTCATTCATCATTCTCTCTTCCAGCCGAGGGAGCCCTCGCATAATGGGAATCTGCAACACGTATGAGAATAATGGTGGCTTCTGTCGCATCGTACACAAGCCCGGTGGGCCCCTCCGACTTCGCACTGCACTGAAACAACTTCTCCGAGCGAGACAGCGCCGACAACATCGCATTCTGGACTTCCCCAACTCGGGAATGAGTTCTGAAGAGAGCGCCTCTCTTCACTCAACGATCTTCGCAGAGGAATTTCCGGACTCTACCCTCGAGCCACACCGACGTGGTAACATCGACCACTGGCGAGACCAGTCAGCGTCGCTGTCCGCAAATATTCCTACCGTTACAGTGTCTATATCCCCCGAGTCCGAGAAAGACATTGTCTTCCAACCTGCCGATGCGACAATGTCGAGCATCAATAACTCAACGCTCGCTGTCGGAATCAACGGCAGCCTGCTCAGAGCGTCAGGCGGGTCTACTGAGCAGATCAAACCGTGTCGAAAGGTTCTGGTAGTGGAGGACAATAGCATCCTTCGCAACTTGCTGTAGGTGATATCATCCTCACCCGTGTTCGTCTTCACTGACTTTCTTGCGTAGTGCCAAGTGGCTCTCGAAAAAGGTGCGCAAGGCCGTAAACTGTGATGATGCCTTCTCATGTTCTCGAAGGGCTTCGAATATTGCGAGGCAGTAGACGGTAGTCAGGGAGTCGAGATCTTCCGAACCGAAGGCCCGTTCGAGTGAGTGGTGATGCGCCTCTTCGAGTGCTTAGTCTTATGTTGGGTTAGCGTGGTGTTGTTGGATTTATCTATGCCAGTCCTTGATGGTATGTCACTCTCCGCTTTGTCGATTTATATTGTTGAATTCATTCTTTACAGGAGTTGGCGCTACTGTCCAGATTCGCCAAATCGAGCGTGCGCGTTCGCACCAACAGTCGTGCGTAATCCTCGCGTTGACAGGCATGTCCTCACTCGAAGACAAACGAAAAGCATTCGAGGCTGGGATGGACGGATAGTGCGTTTCCTGCTCATCGATCCAAACCATCTTGACAATCGCTGATACGATCTGCAGCCTGGTCAAACCTGTCGCATTCAGAACGTTAGATGACATGTTTCATAAGCTGGGTCTCTCTTGACCCAGTTCATCACTGATCGCATTCACAATATACACCTGCACGCACACAACAACCAGGAGCCTCGCACGACTTGGACATTGATCACTTTTCAGTTTTTCTGTTCTCTTTGAGGACATGGCACTCGCTTTTCATCTGTCAGACACCTGTCCAGCATAACCTTTTTTTTTTCTGTTCTTAACTTCTTATCGATGTGACCATGATCCGTTTTGATCTACTGTACTATCATGCACCCTAATTGCCTTTCGTCCCTGACGTCTCACCATTGCACTGTCTACTTATCATGCGCTAGTTCGTTCTGCTTTCATTTGTTTTGTACGCCCAAGCTCCACAGCATTTTTTGTTCCGAGTTGACTCCTTGGAATGTATTAGTTAATTACAACACTTTTCATTATTCATTCTGCGGATCCGACAGAGCTCGCCTACGAAAAGACACAAGATCGTGAGCAAGAGCTTCGAAAAGCCCGGGCCTGGGCTCAGTAGTGATTCTCGGAAACTTCGTAGCGACAAAACATCCGCCCGGCCAACGCCAAACAAAAATTCACGGACCACAAACCTTGCCACTTTGAAGCCGACATAACATTGCCATGACCATGGTCAGGGGGTTCATCCCATCCGCGTGTCATAGCGGGATTTCCCTCACTAGGCTCTCAGACAGGATCAAAGCACAAAATGAATGTTATGCTCACTGATGACACTATGAGACATTTGAGACAATATTGGGGCTGACCAGTGCTCTGAGGGCACGACCCTAGCCAAATATATCTACAGTAGAAGTCTATGAGACTATGAGTGCCCAAACATTGTTTCACGGTTCACCTGAGTGCAAAGATTAGCATAAACACGTAGTAGGTTCTCAAGAGCGTCGTCATTGGAAGAGGCTCAAGTTACATACCTAGACAGGTGGAATGTACAACTTGAATGACAATACACTAGTAGAACAAAACTATGAATTACAGAATTTACAGTGGACATCAATATGCTAAACCCAAGTTGGGTTTAGCCTGTAAACATTAATATGTACCAATTCAACTTGTAATTATAGGTTAGACTGCCTTGATAGGTTGTCTGTGGTTGAAGGTTGAAATCTTTTAAGATAGGGGTTCAAACATTAATCATTGCGCGTCGCGGCTCACATGCGTGACACCAAATCACAATCGTAACACGTCATCATGATGGGTAATCTCATCCTTCGCAACAAATACCAATCTATTATCTTTCACGGAGGATCATCAAAAGGAACCCGATCTCGAGGATAACCTACCTCAACTTGAAACCAACGCCCGACTTCATAGTATTTCGCCGACGTTGGTCAAGTCTAGGACATGATTCACAGTTTCCACGAGCGATGTACCGCACACCTGGGCAGTATGCAAGAATGTCATTTGGCTTGTGGTTCAATGGAGTGTCAGCCAATGGTACGCCACGTTTAACCACATGTTGGCGGATACAAGGGACCACCAGGCCTAGGTGCGAAACGGGCGTGTGAATGGTTTTGTTTTTGCCTTGCTCTCTAAGCATCATCAGGTTATATGTACATACATGACACAGATTTGCGCAACGTGACGACTCGTAGGATATAATACATGTTCGGTCGTGTTGAGCGACGAAAACCAGATTGATCACACATCTATACGTACGCCCATTTACCCAAGCCTTCCATCCACCCTTTGAGTTCCGCTTTGGGCGTGTTGGCAAACATCGTTTCCAGTGTGTCAGAGCCTACAAGGGATGTTTGCGAGGGGGGCGTGGGCAGTAAGTCGGACGCGTTGGCGGACGAGGGGAGTATCCCGAGTCCAAGTCCTCCCACTTCCGTGAGATGGGTTCTGAACGTCTCCGACGTAAATTGTTCAGATTCGAGGGCCGAGATGACAGATGACAGATTGGATGAAGAAAAGTCTGAGAGCGAGACCGGCATCAGTTTGCGCAGAAAATCGGAACAGTGAACACAACGGACCTGAAGGTATAAGCGTCACAGCGCATCCTCCACCTCCCGCACCTGTCAATTTTGTAGCGAGGTTGTACGGATCAGCACGTGTGATACGTCGCACGGACTCCAGAGATGGATGCGAAACACGGAGTTGATCAAGCAGCCTGTGGTTCTCGTAGATAAGGGCCTGAGTTAATGAGACACGCCGGCATCAGAGAGGAGGATGCAACCGAAATTATACAACGACCGACGCACCGCTAGACTCTCCTTGTCTCCAGACCCGGAGAGAACACTGGTGGCTTTCTCGACTACCGCCTGGATATCATTCAAGACCTTTCCGATTCTCGCTGGATCTTCTGCTTTCTGTTTGGCAACGCTGCCCACGAGCTCCTTGGTGTTCCGAGGCACACGAGTATCCGTCAATAGGAAGCGGTGCGAAGTGAACCTAGTCACATGGTAGTGATTCAGTGAGAACTATCTCCCGCCGACCACAGAGGTCACGATGACGTACCCCTCGATGGAAACCATTCCTCCCACTTTGCCTTCACTCGGGATGGATTTCGTATACAATAATCCCCCTCCATAAACGGCTACCGAATTATCAACCCCGCTGGGGTTGCCATGCAGGATCTTCTCGGAGAGGAAGGCATAGACATTGACGGCGTCCGCGAGAGATTTTGGAAGTCTGTCCGAACCTGGGACTGAAGAACTCGAACCAGAATCGGATGAAGGCGGAGGAGAAATGCGACCGGTAATCAGCATGAGCGCGGTCGTGGTACATACTGAATATGCTGCCGAAGATCCAAGTCCAGCACCCACGGGAAGGGTAGCACGGACAGACAGGGTGAATGACGGCCTACAGTCACAATTAATAGGATGCTTTCTCTGATTAGAGAAAACAGTACCTAGTCGTGCTTTCCAAATCCTTGGAGAAAACCATGTACAGATACAAGAATGCGAGACTGGCCTGGCGTGCATGGGGCCCTAATTCCTCTGGGAGCACAGCCCTAGAGATTTCGTCCAAGAAATCGAGATCGAGAGGAATTTCACTAGCTTGAGAAGCGACTGACAATGAGACGTAAGTGTGAATGAGTTCGAGAAAAGGTGACTCATTGTGACCTACCAGGAACCGCTTGCCAAGGCAGGTCATCCGTGTTCCACTCGTATTTGAACCCTCCCTCCTTGTCTTCCGCATCGATGTCTACGAAGTGCACGCCAACTCTATGACCAGAAATCTTTGGGTATGGTGTAGCGATTGCGTAGCACCGGAGAGACACGGAAGCAGCAAGGGCTGGTACACCATATACGACGGCATGTTCACCGAACAAGATAACCTTGCCCGGTGAAGAGACGAGATACTGTTTCTCGTGTGGCTGCATCTTATTACTCTCGGCTTCCGCAATTTGATTATCCATCGCCAACTTGGCAACGGCTTCGTCAATTGTAACGCGAACGCGTTCGATGCCCTGTGGAGTCCGACGTACAGCGCCTGCATCGACAAGTGCACGCTCGAGGTCGTCGAGTAGATCTGTAGAATCTTCAATTCCGACGCAAAGGCGGATGAGATCTTCGGGAAGACCACGGGCTGCGCGAGTCGCAGCAGGAATGGAAGCATGCCTGATGGAATTGGCTCAGGAAACTGAACAAAGACGCAGAGGAACAACATACGACATGACACAGGGCATACTTATTAGCGAATTGACGCAGCCGAAGCTGACGCTGACGGACCAAAGCCGTGTGCCGGCGACGATACGTTCGCTAACTTCCTTGTCGCCTGTGGTAAAACTCAAGACGGCACCGTAGCCAATGGAGATGCGTTCGTGTACGTCGCGGTTGGGATGGTCTGGAAGACCAGGATAAAGAGTGGGGAAGCCGAGGGAATGGAGGTAGTCTGCGACGAGGGTAGCAGTTTGCGATTGTTGTGAGAGGCGAAGGGAGAGTGTCTTCGTTCCTCGAAGAAGAAGGAAGCAGTCGAAAGGAGTGAGGGCATTTCCTGTCGCATTGATAGTAAAAGCGATTTTCTGAGTCGATGAGAGTGAGCGAGAAGAGCGTCGAAGAAAGAGAAATTACCTTGGCAATGTCCTCACTGTTGCAGGTGATGACGCCAGCCATGAGGTCATGATGACCGGAAAGGTATTTCGTGCCACTGTCGTAGACAATGTCAGCACCATGCTCGAGGGGCCGCTGGAGCGCGGGGCTCATCATCGTATTGTCGACGACGACGACGGCATCGGGGCAGCGTTCCTTGACGTCCTTTGCGATGGTGGCCAAGTCGACGATCTTGAGAAGCGGGTTGGTCGGGGACTCGAGGAGAACCATGGTGATGTTGTTGCTCGGGCGGAGGAGGGGCGTGAGCGTGGAGGGGTCTGTGGTATCAACGTGGTATACGGTGATGCCCTGGTGGGTCTGGAGGTAGGAGAGGAGACGGTTTGTGCCGCCATAGAGGTCATCACCTGCAATGATGGCATCTGCAGGCTTGAGAAGACGAAGGATGGTGTCGAGGGCGGCCATTCCCGAGGAGACAGCAAAGGCATGGGCTGCAGAGGATATCTTTGCTAGATGATGCTCTGGGGCAAGATGAGCAGAGATAATAAAAAAAGAGACGGAGTGATACGGACCGAGATGGGTGCGGGTCGGGTTTCCGCTGCGAGAGTAGTCGTACTCGCCGCCGACGCCCTTGAATGTGGCAGTCTGGTAGATCGGGACCGACGATGCGCCATACTGGTCCTTCTGGTCGGGGTTCTCGACGGTTGCGCAGAGGGTGGAGAAGCGGTAGGGCTGGCGGGGTCGGTAGGGCGAGTCGGGCTCGGGTGTGGGAAGCCCGGCGTCGGCGGCGACGTCGAGGAGTTTTGGGAGGGTCATGGTGGGTCGCGCGATCGTGTCGTCGGGAGCGAAGAACGATTACTCGGATGATGATCGCGCCATTCACTCACGTGACACTTTCGCTATGCCCCGAGCGACGACGAGAGAACACCGACCAACTCAGTCCACGGTCACGCCAGAGCTGATCGCGAGGCGCACAAAGAGACATTTAGATGAACTAGAGGTGGGTGTATGCGTTGTCCAGCTCGTTCGTATTCTCTGACAGCGTACTCTCCAGCGCACAAACTATGCGGCGTCGTCGCTGGTCAACGACCCCGACTCGGACGCGGAGGGGTCCTCCAACCAAAAATCGAAATTTCGCGCAAGACAGACGGTAATATCGGACAAGCGGACGTTCCCCACCGTCAACGCAGCCAAAAAGAAAAAGTCGACCATGAACGTGCGCACGGCGATTCTGTATCGCAAAGGACTCGCTGCCCTAATCGACGAGAGCGTGAGTTGCACCACCTCGTACCACCTCGCGCTACGCTAACATGGACCACATCAGAGCATCGGGTCGCTTCCACCAACGCAGCCATCATATCTGACCGCCTCTGCACCGGCGTTGCCAGTGCCACCACGGATGTTCTGCTCAGTGTGTGGATACAAGGGGGCATATCGGTGCAAAAAGTGTGGAATGTCGTACTGTGATCTGCGATGTGGACAAGTACACGACGAGACGAGGTGTGAGCGACGCGTGGTGTAATAGGACAGGATATAATTGGATGTTTTTCGGAATGACTCGTTCAGTTTCATCTCCTTCTTGATCTTTAACCTCCATGTGTCCCATCCACAACGCCGACGCTCTCCCCGCTCAAAATCAAGAGATGGTCCCCGTAGACGTCTCCACCGTCAACGGTCACCACAGACCTAATGGTGTCCCCAACGGTCGAGATAATCATCATAGGAACCCCTATGCACCCCGTGCTGCTGATTTCTTGAACAACATCTCAAACTTCAATATCATCGAGAGCACTCTCAGAGGTTCGTTGCAGACCTTTTCTTTTCTTTTTTTTTTCTTTTTCTTTTGAGATCTTTCGATCCATTCGGCTTTTTCGGAGCCGACAAGTCCGAATATCTCACTCACCACATATCCATCACAGAGGGCGAACAGTTCGCCAATGCCTTCTTTGATACCAAGACAAAGATCGCCATCGCCAAGGCACTCGATGCCTTCGGTGTAGAATACATCGAGCTCACCTCTCCTGCCGCATCAGAGCAGTCTCGAATCGATTGCGAGGCAATCTGCAAGCTCGGTCTCAAGGCCAAGATCCTCACCCACATCCGCTGTCACATGGACGATGCTCGCATCGCCGTCGAAACAGGCTTGTCCTTTCCTCGTCACGCTTGATCCGCCCTCTCACTTCGTTCATAGCTGAGTCGATGGTGTCGACGTCGTCATTGGCACTTCTTCCTTCCTACGCGAATTCTCTCACGGCAAAGACATGACCTACATCACAAAGACTGCGATCGAGGTCATCACCTTTGTCAAGTCCAAGGGAATCGAGGTCCGATTTTCTTCTGAAGACTCCTTCCGCTCCGACCTCGTCGACCTTCTCTCCATTTACCAAACCGTCGACAAGATCGGCGTGAACCGTGTCGGCATCGCTGACACTGTCGGTTGTGCTAACCCAAGACAGGTTTACGAACTTGTCAGAACTCTCAGAGGCGTCGTCGGTTGTGACATCGAAATTCATCTCCACAACGATACTGGCATGGGTACGTCTTCTCCTTCGTTCTTAGCCTCATCTTTTGTTTGATTCCTCCAAGCTATTGCCAATGCATACACCGCCCTCGAGGCAGGAGCGACACACATCGATACCTGTATGTCCTTTTGGCTCGGCTTCCCATCGCCCTGTTGCTGACTTACTTCAGCTGTTCTCGGAATTGGGGAGCGCGTTGGTATCACCCCTCTCGGTGGTCTCATTGCTTGTCTCTATGCCGCCAACCCCGAGTACGTCCAATCCAAGTATAACCTCCCCATGCTTCGTGAAATAGAGAACCTCGTCGCCGAAGCCGTAGAAGTCAACGTAGCATTCATGAATCCCATCACGTGCGCGTTCGCCCGTCGCCTCAGTAAACCCTAGCACCTACGAGATCTTGAAGCCCGAAGACTTTGGCTTGACTCGATACGTCTCCATTGGGTAGGGAATACAAAGGTTGCTAGGTGATCCTACCATCTGATCACCATCGCAGTCACCGGCTCACCGGCTGGAACGCTGTCAAGAGCCGTGTCGAACAGCTCGGCCTCCAGCTCACTGACGAAGAGGTATGATCAGTCTTCTCTACCTAGTATGCACCTTGACGCCTGGCTCGTTCGACATAGATCAAGGACGCCACATCCAAGATCAAGGAGCTCGCCGATGTCCGCACACAATCCATGGATGACGTCGACTCGCTCCTGCGTATTTACCACTCTGGCATGCAGAGCGGAGAGCTGGCTGTGGGGCAGAAGGAAGCACTCGATTCACCACAACAGGTCATCCTCAACCGGGGCGGTTGCTGCCGCAGCATAGAAGATTCGTCTGGGTAGTCGAACCTCGCGAACTTGGGATGGAAAAACTGCGCTTCTGCCAGAGCACAAAAGCGGCATCTGATCGCACGTATATACATATGTATCTAGTACCTGTCGGGCAGCGATATCAGCTGATGTTGTAGGCTTGTATGTATTTATCGTTGAGGGATTCACTATGTTTTCTTTGAGGCAGTGTCTCGAAGTCCATGGAGTGCAAAACTGGTTACGATGAATTTGGACGGTAATTGTCGTCTTATTCAGAAAAGTGCGGCGAATTTGACATTGGCGTGTTACTACGAAATTTATTATTCCCGAGAGTCGGGGACTTGGCGTCGTCAGATTACATAACTAGGAGCGTTTTTCGTTCTGCAAATTTAAACTCCGTCCGCAACGCTCCGAACGTTACGATAAATATGTAAATATTCGGCCAATTTAAAAGGCGCGGACATGGGACCGGCAAGAGCCTCGTGCGTGTGTGGCACACGGTCACGTTGGGCGCATACTACAATATACGCATGCAGGCACACAGTTAGAAAAGAAGAGAAAAAGAGACCCAGAAATTCACTGTACCTGGAAAGAAGAACCGGAAAGTTTCAAAGTGGACGGATTCTATTCCAAAATCTCGGTCCGCTTCGACAATGTTAAATTTTAGGTAGAGAAAGAAGGCCCACAAGTGGGAAGAGACCCAGAGTACCGTAGTAATCAATAGGGCAACTCGTTCTTCTTTTGTCGCCGAATAAAACCCGCTTCAGTGATTTTGAGCGGACTCTGAGCGGAACGATGTCCTGGTATAGCCAGGGTCTGTGGTATGGCGTCCGAGTCGTGAGGTTGCGACTCGGTCACAGCCGGGCGGATTTCGAAATTTGTGCTGCCACTCAGACCCCTAGTAGTACTTCATCAAGCCCCCCCTGACGCCGGCTACGTCCTCAAGAACTGCCACTCGGACAGTTAACAGTGCTAGTGAGTGAGTACCGTGCCACTCGCCGTTGCTCTCCCCCCTCACTCTCTAACCGGACCACTTCTGAGTCCTCGTTGTCATTCTCGTACTTCCTATCACTGTTGCTTACTGGACACTCACCTCTACGTAGCCTATGATGAACGCAAGGACCAAAAGGCCATTGCTCCAAGGAGTCGAAGAGTACCATTACGATCAAGAATCCTGAGCTCATTGAAGGCACTATCACAGTAAAAACAAAGGCCCGTTCCACGACGCGTACTACTTTGAGGGAAAGACTGAGTTAAACAGTATGTCCTTTGTCTAGTTGCTCCTGACGACGTTCCCATCGTCCTTTTCAGGTGACATTATTGAACGACACGACGGCAAAGATCGTCGGTCTTCAGTCCGGAGCTATTCAAATACATACGTCTTTACTAACTTCTTGCCCGAGGTCATCGTCCATTATCAGAGCCAAGACGAGGAACAGCCTCAACCACTACTACTTAGGTTATCCTGATCATCAAACGGGGACTGAGAGAGCGCGGAGCGGAGGGTAAGAAGAAGGTGGCTCAGTTCGTGAGTAACTCAATGCATCACTGACGGATTCAAAGGAGTTTTGCTCGCCGGGCAACCCTCAGCCTTAAGTATACTACGTAGCTAATTCCATCTTTATCCCGGCTATCCTGCTGCCACCAAAAACTTTTAGTTCTCGGACTACTACCGGGGGGTTACGGTAGTCGGAATTGACCTTTTTCGTGATATGATGGATCCAATGATTGCGGCCATAGTTCATAGCCGAGAGAAATATATTGGAGAATGAAGGCAAAGCACGAAGTTACTTTGTACTAAGGGTACGAACACGTCTGGCTTTCCATAGATCGATACGCAGCAATCGTAGCTAAACTACTTTACATGCGGGCTAAAACGAACACAACAGTAATATGTGCATATGTCATTTGTGTAACAATTTGAGTAACCATACTTATTCATATTTTCAACATATAGAAACTTTTTGTCGAGCGGAAAAAGGAAAAGAGTGGCGAGGTACTAGCGTATAATCAGCTCAATGTTGGAACGAGATAAGGGAAGTCCTCACAGAGACTAGCAGCGTGAACATCCAATCGTGGCTTCGTACAAGTAACCGCTTCTTGTGATGACCATCCGGCCATAACCGACTGCGTGTTCTGCGTGTTCAAGTCGTTTTCGCGCCTTCTCCGCCTGGTGTGTGTAGTATTGGACGCGAGCAACATTCCGACTTATTTCGCTTTTCAGCAGATTGCATTCGGCCTGGCAGACATCATGGTCGGCTCTCAAAAGACGGAGTAGAGAGATCGCCTCGCTGGGAGACTCTGGAGTTGAGTGCAGCGAAGACGGCGAGCTACTGGGTGTTGTGGAACTTCTGCTGTTTCAGCATGTCAGGACACCCAAAGATTCGACACACCTGATCGACAGCCGCCTTGAAGATGCTATGTTATCTTGGCTGGAGCGTGACTCCATGGTTGTCTGTTCGAGTATTTATTTTATGGATTAGGGTTTCCGGAAAATACCGGGCTCCTCCACCTGACCATGGCGAACACAAGATGTCCTGGCTGTTGCAAAACATTTCCTAATCATACGCGACTACTCCAACATATGAATCAACCACGCGGTCGATGTATTACCAGTCAGCTCCGTATTGAGTCTCGGGCAGTCCCATTCCCACATCTTGATTCCGATGGTAATTCTGACGGCAACCGGACGGATACAAACTCGGATTGCGACTTGCAGGCCAATGACTTCGCTGAAGAAGCATTTGAGCCAGTGGGCGACTGGATGGATACAGACTCGGGCTTCGAATTGCAGGTCAATGACTCCGCTGAAGAAGCATCTGAATCCGTGGAGGAACGTCGGGTTCGTCAACCGGTCACAGAGTTTTATCCCGGAGCTTCGGCAAACTTCGGACGGGGTCACACTTTCATGGAAAAATTCAACGCTGATCAGTTCTCGTCGGAGCGCCAAGACAATCTATACTACCCGTTTTCATCGAAACTCGAATGGAAGTTCGCTTCATGGCTCGCTAATTCAAATTTGAGCATGGCCGATATTGATGAGTGTCTTTCTCTAGATGCTGTGCGTTTCTCCACCTAGTCCGCTACGAGTACTAAATCTGTTACTCCAGATCAAGACACTCTCTCTTTCATTCAGAACAGCTAAAGCCCTTCGCAGGCTTATTGAATTGCTGCCGTCCGGACCCCGGTGGAAGTATCAATCGATCAATGCCGAATCACCTACAAAACGCGGCCTGCAACTGTTCTACCGGGACGCAATCGAATGCCTCCAACACCTCATCCACTCGCCGTCGATCAACGGACAGATCGAATTTGTACCCAAGAAGATATATACTGCCGCTGATCGCATGGAGCGCATATACACCGAATGGCTCACGGGCGATCGAGCATGGGAACTGCAGGTACGCAGGAGTCCTCCTGAGGAGTAGTGCAACCACTCACGCGGCATCCAGGACGCTCTACCTAACGGTGCTACCCTCCTTGGCGTCGTTCTTTCCTCCGACAAGACTCATATCACCCAGGTCGGAAATCGTCAAGCCCACCCCCTGCTGATAAGTTTAGCCAATATCTCGGCCGATATTCGCAGGAAGGGGTCTACGAGATCGTACCTCCTGCTCGCCCTGTTACCCGTACCCAAATTTATCCACTCGAATTCGCGTCTGCGTGGCGTACTAGCGGACCGTCTACTTCACCAGGTCATATCTATTGTCGTGAAGCCTCTCAAAAAAGCCGCAGAAGTGGGCCGTATGATGAGCGACCCTTTGGGGAATCTAAAGCATTGTTTCACCCCCATTGCTGCTTACATCGCTGACACCCCAGAGCAGCGTGTTGTCGCTTGTGTCACCAGCAACGCTTCAGCCGTCTCCATGGCCGTCTCCGACCAATTCGGCGATTCCGTCCGCTGCGCTCCCCGTACTGCATCCAAAACTCGAGATCGACTCATTGCGGTCCGAAGAAAGACGCGTGCTCCCACGTTGTCCTCCTATTTTCAAGCCTGTCGCAAGTGGCAGCTCAATGGGGTCTCATCCCCTTTCTGGCTCGACTGGGCCCTGGCTGAGCCGAGTTCTTTTATCACCCCCGAACCCTTACATCAGTACTTCAAGATGTCTTGGGACCACGATCGAAAGTGGTGTTCCAGGATGTTGGGCCCAGAAGAACTGGATTTCCGGTTTTCTCTTTTACAGACACTCACTGGATATAGGCATTTTCCAGATGGAATTACGACTCTCAAACAGACGTCTATGCGAGTACATCGGGAGGTCCAACGATATATCGTTGGCGTTGTTGCAGGAGGCATTCCACGCGACGCTCTCGCTGCCATCCGGGCGTTAACTGATTTCCGGTATCGTTCTCAAGCACCTAGACTTACGGACGCTGACATCGCCAAGCTGACATCGGATCTGCAAGAGTTTCATAATAACAAGGCCGCGCTCGTTGAGGCTGGCGCGCGCGGTTCACTAGATCATTTCAAGATTCCAAAACTGGAGATGATGCATGCAGTTGCACCGAGTATTTCAAGCATGGGGGCTTTGGGACAGTGGTCTGCAGATGTAACCGAGCACGCTCACATCGACGTTGTCAAGGATCCCGCCAGATCAGGAAACCACCAAAACTTCGACGCGCAAATATGTCGTTACTTGGATCGTCAAGAGAAATGCTGCCTCTTCATGCAGGCGACAACAATACGTGACCTCGACCTTCGTGGAGACCCAGATGAGTCGGATGTCTCCGATGGCGAAGAGGATCCCCCGAAGCGAAGAAAGATTGCAGATTACTTTGAACGAACCGAGGCACTTCGTGCTGGTCACTTCCCAACTGCTCCTCGTCCCTATCGGACATTTGCTTCGTCTACCACGGCCTTCCATCTCTCATCCAAACCAACACTGACAAACATGACAGTTGATAGCGCAGCAGAGTCGTATGAACTCCCTGACCTCAAGCCAGCCATAGCGGATTACTTGAACCACCACCATCCAAACTTCACTCACACGATCGGAGGAAGGCGACAATCTGCACAGGATTGCCGGTTACCATTTTCCCGCATACAGATTTGGCATAAAATGCGCCTTCAACTCTATTCCAGTTACGACGAAGAGACACTGCTACCATCCCAGGGTCTCCATGCTTCCCCGGCCAGCGCAAAATGGCCATTTGGTCACTATGATCATGTTATCATATCCAGTGACGGGAACAAGGAATGGCCGCGCAATGGCCTGCAAGGTTTGTTTTCTATGTTCTTATGTTACTTCCGCTAATGTTTACTATTCTTAACAGGACACGAAGTGGTGCAGCTGCGCCTTATCTTCAGGCCTATCTCGGATTCACAATCACAGCCTCGCATACCCGACATCTTTTTCGCTTATGTGCAACGTTTCGTCATCACGTCAGCAGATCCGTACGCCGGAATGCACGTGCTCAAGCGAGTGCTGCGCAGCACAGGAGAGCGCGTCGGAGATATAATTCCTTTGTTCCAGATTCGTTCCCCGGTCCACTTAATCCCACGCTTTGGCCAAGAAGCTGGCTCTCAACTTTGTTCGTCGTCGTCAAACGAGCTCTCTTCTTCGTTTTGGCTCAATAAGTACTGGACAAAGGAGTCCTTTCATTGTTGCTCACCATAATGTACTCCCGAAGATTGTAGTTATCCTTCGAAATTTGATGAATGTCCGACGTTGGATAGCTGTTTGATGTGAATCATCCCACAACAGCTTCACTTCACTCTACCACCCCCCAAACATGCCACCGAAATTCGTCAGCGAAACGCCGAGGAAGATAAAATCTTCTTCAATCCCTCGTCAAATGAAAGACTATGACCTCACAAGTGTGAGGGAGAGTCTTCAGTCCGAGCTAGGGAGGAGTATTTTTGACGAGGGTACCCTCTCTGGTTCTACTTATGACGGGGATATTATTTCAGATTGTTGGTTTCCCAACAAGATTCTACCGTTAATTCCCAATGATGACCTACTCGCCACGCTGACGGGACCTGACGGGGAGCGGCTATACGACACCTCGGCGGCGCAATGGGATTCGCGGTATTTGCCGCCGATACTGCACAAAGCGGCGTCCCGGAGGACCAGTACCTCAAGGCTTTCTCCAGGGCAAGAGGAAAGAGAACTCAGCTCGTTTATGACTACTGTCATGAACGCCCTGATCCGCCTCTACAACTCGGACGATGAACATTCTTCGCTTACCCCTCCTCTACAAGATCTAGAGATATCTTCTCCCGCCGACCCACCGCCCTCGTGTGCTTCGGGCGGTATCAAACCCACCTCCGATACCACCAACATACCGGAGGCCCAGGCCCCTTCTCCCCGGGTCATCGACCCACCGTCCTCGAGTACGGATGATGCCACACATACCCATACCAGGAACTCATCGGTCCGCCACCACCCCCCATCTTCATCTGCGGATTCGTGCACCCCTGATGCGTCTACCTCACCCACTGGGCGACGCAAGCAAGAGATCCCCCCGAGGATTTGGTCGTCTTCGACGGCAACCCACCCTGTGTCGGGTGGTGCCCCGCTCAAGCCTGATAGTGTTTTGATACACTCTCCTGCAGCGGGGGAGAGCCACAAGCTGGATTGGTCCGACATTCTCATGGTCGCGGAGCTAACCTCCAGCAAAGAGACGCTCAAACTTAACTCCCAGATCGAATCAAGAGTACTGGCGATATTCGAGGCCCAACCCCAAAGGGCGTACTTTTACTCGCTTTCCTTCCACAGCGGTCAATATCGCTTGTACATGTATGATCGCGCCGGCGGTGTATACTCCCGCTCGTACGACCTGCATGAATCCCCCATCCCGCTTCTCCGTATCCTCTGCGCTGTCGCATTCGCTCCACTTTCCTGGCTGGGAATGGATGACACATTCGACCGCCGACTTCACCCTATTATCAGTGTTGACGACAAGCAATACTTCATCATGGCCAAGTGCTTTTCCTCCGACCATATTCGGGGTCGTGCCACGACTGTTTGGTTCGTCTCCGAATCGGCTCTACCTGGTGATGGAGACCCAATCTTCGTTATCAAGGATTCTTGGGTAAACGTCGAGCGCCGGATGTTGGAAGAGGATATTCTACAGTCACTGCGAGATGTTGACTGCGTCCCGAGAGTGGAGAAGGCTTGGACCGTCCAGCGGGACGGTCAGGACGACTCGACGTCCCTTCGCCGCCCGGCGGCCTTTATGTCATACTTCAACAACCGGGAGTGTGACTATCGCGTTCGACGACGACTTGTTCTTTCACCTGCTGGGCGTCCCATCACACATGCTTCAAGCCCGCTGGAAGTCGTCACCTGTCTGCTCGACCTTGTTATAGGTAAGGAGCTCTCTCTCGCCGTAATTTGGTCCCTGAACAATCGACAGCGCACAAGGAAATATGGCTTCGTGGTATCTTGCATCGAGATATTAGCATCAATAATGCCATGATTTACGAGGAAGTCCTCAAGGATGGTACCGTTAGGATCCGGGGCTTGCTGATCGATTTCGATTATGCGATTAGGATGGATAGATTGGATTGTGTAGCCGGACCTGGACATCGTACGGTGAGTTCAACCAGTTGAAATATTCTTCATAACATTGAAGCAATTAAGCAGGGCACTCTCCCGTTCGTGGCCATCGAGCTCCTTCGCGCTGGTGACGATGAACCCATGCAACAGAATGCGACTCACGACCTTGAGTCGTTTGTCTACCTCTTGTGTTGGATCGTTATTCTCTACGCCGGTCCGCACAGCCAACTCCGTGACGAGACACCGAAGAAACTGTCGGTAGTTTCGTGGTACGGAACTCACGATTTAGTTGCACTTGCGAACAGCAAGCAGGGCTGCATGTCATCCTGCAGTCACCTCAAAGACATCACTGAGTACTATGATTCCCTCGGTCAGTGCGTCCGGGTGCTTTCCATGCTTGTCCACTCCCAAGTTGTGCATACTCAACGCAAAGGAAACAACCAAGACTTGGACGCCCAGGCTGATTTCCTTGCTGGTCCCAAACGACGCCGTCTGAATCCCGTAGAGAGCGAAGAAGACTCCGAGGACCCGCTCACTCATGACGCGGTGATCGCTATTCTCCATCGCACATGCGTACTTCTACAGAGCGGACAAATCCCGGACGTTACGGAGTATGAGGCTCTTCAACCATTTTACCTTACAAAGAATCACCGTACGCGTTTATTGTGTAACACATCAACCAGTCATTCTTCGTTTTTGGATCTTTTAGACTTGGGGGGGGGTCGATACGTGAAAAAAAGACGGATGACGCGTCGTATGGTTGGCCCCAAAGCCGTGGAGAGCGCATTGTAGTAGATTCGTTACTTGTTTTGCAACTCATGTTTTACGTACTGGTTACATATACCCGTGTTGTACTAAGCTAACCGAGTGAGTCTCGTTTATCAAAGGAAGAACGCGTTCCCGCTAGGATTGACGCTTCTACCAGGCCCAGCACCGCTGACCATCCTTGGAAACTCATTCAATGTCGGTCGTAAGACTCCTTGGTTGACTGGCAACACTTGGGCCGAGCGGTTATGGCGAGTCCCATCGAATATCTCCGCAACGTGACACGGCTGACTCGGAGTGACTCAGAATAATATTATCCGTTTCACTTACATTGTAGCTCTGATTGGATGATTAGTAATGGAGGAGCCAGACTGTAGGTTATTCAAAGGCGCGTGTTCCTTTGTAATTTCCGAGGGTCCTTTCATTTTTATAGTGACCTCTCCCGGCCACTTGTCCATCCCGTCCTTCTCCCATTATGGGCCCCAAAGCCAATCCCAAATCGGGTGCCAGTGGTACCCAATTTACTGATCATGATGCTCCCGGGGAAGCACCGCGAAGATCAAGACGCGGGGCTCGGGGTACTGGGGGGACCTTGCGGCAGATGGAGCGCATCGAGAGTATTCAGACAGCTCCGCGCGTGCCTCGGAATGCAGAAATGCGTCGAATCAAGGACACGCTCAGTCAGCAGCCACCGAACTCATTCGCTCCTTCAGAATCTTCGCGCAAGAAAGGAAAGGGACCCGAAGTAAGTAAAACTTCGCTGTCGTTCAAGTCGATTAGAAGCTGATAGAAATATGAAGATTCCCTACGCTGCTCCTGCGCCTCCTTCTCCCGTTCTTCCCAGGAAACAGCTCGCAGGTTCCGAGAATTCGTTTGGTTTTTACGATGGTCGGGATTATTCATTGCCTCCATTCTCGCAAGAAAGGTGATGTCCTTACTGTTCACGTTTCGTGTGTACTGATCACTTTCATTGTACTAGATCTCGACTACGTCGCCCTCCCAGCGAACAAGAAGATGAGGAGGAGGACGGTGAGGACAGTGACGCTGCGGGGCTCTCCAAGGGTAACGGATCAGGCTCTGACGATCGGGAAGTGGCGTCACCAGGTGTGTCACGCGGTGCTCAGAAGCGCTAAATAAACTAACCAGTTTATTTAGCTCCCGTAGATGGTTCTGATGACGAACCGGGTGTGGCCCCCAAGAGGAGACGTGTACACCAGCGAGGTAAGTGGCGCCTAGGAATTTCGATGACTTTGATGACCAGAGCATTTAACAGTGGATTCTGAGGATGAAATCGCCTTCGCATCAGATGGCGAGGGTATGTAGGGTTTCTCTTACGCATGATCAATATTTCGTTCAATTTCAATCTTCAGGAAAACAGGATGACCGACCGACCGATTCGGTTCTTCCAGAGACCGCACTCGCTTGCATTGGTTGGGGTCGTTCTCAGTCTCCGGGCGACGATGACGACCATTCCCGCGACTCGTTGCTGCACAAAGTCGTGCGCCCTCGCGCTCCACCGGGTGAGACTCTGAGATACTCGCAGTATCCCAGACTAACACGTCCGATAGGTAAACAGAACAGCCGTAACAATCGGCCCGGTGCTCCTGACACAACACACTCTGGTGCTGTTTTTGGTGAGATTCCGATATCGACATATGTTATTGAAAACCAATCGTCCCGGCAGGTAAACGAGGAGGCGACTTGAATGAGGCCAATGTTCAAGCTCAATCGTCCAAAGATGTCGATCGTACCCGTGGCTCGTCACTCAAGACCGCGCGCTCTAGCGTTCCTTCTGGTAAGACTCCAATGTTGTTGTTCATTCCTCTAAATCAACGGCACCCATAGCCCAACAACATGGCAATGTTCAGGCTCGTAAGACCGCCTCCGATCATTCCAACGCCAACACCAAGGGTAAGCACTTTTTCTATTTAGTCCATTGGATCTTGAAGTAGCATCCGATCCAGCACCATCAAAGCTGAGTTCGTCCAAACGTGCTGCCAGCCCTCCGACCCCTGTACAGCGGAAAATTGCTAAGAAACCCTCAACAATCGCGTCCCGTGGTCGTGGCGGTAGCGCCATTGCTGGCCGTTCTCGTCGGGTGCCGGAAGCTCGCGACGATTCAGACCCCGAGCCTGAGGCCCAGCATGATGTCTTGCTCGACCACCAACTTCGCAACGGTGCTCCGCATGCTCCCGACCCTACATATCTCGCGTCTCTAGCAAATAAATCTAAGAATCGCAGCAGCACAACACCTTCTCTCGTCACTTCCCGCGATGATGCTGTCGCGGGTCAGAACTCCGTTACAGCCAATTCTCGCGCCGGGAGTAACAACGACCCAACAACTCTCAAGTTCTATGATCCGACGTGGAGAGCCATTCTCAATCGCGCAAAATCGCTCTCTCGTTTCGACAACATCGCTAACAATGCGTTCCCAGAACGGCAGGCATATCTCAGCAAAGCCGTGGCCGAGTTTATTACACAGGCAATGGCTGAGCTTAAGGAGGACGGCGCACAACCTGACGAGTCGATTCTGAGGAAGTATCAATCTCACATGAGTGATCTCGTACGTTACAACTAACTCCATATCATCCGTCTAATATTTGTATTCTATTTAGCTTTATGATGATCTGGGCACCTATCGATCAGACTTCAAGAAGGTTGCTCGACAAGTCGTCGCAAAGCATTGGGACTGGGAACCTCGTGACTTCGATGGTTCTCAACAATTATCGGATCATGTCCTGAAATTATACAATGATATAACGAGGGAAAGTGAATATATTCACGGAGAGAGTGACGAACAGGTAAGTCATTTTATTCACAGTGAGATCTCATATGACGAGGGTCTTCAGGGAAAATTTGACAACTTTTCGAGTATCGCATTGCGGGACCTCTGCGTGACCGGATATTATGTTGGCAAGTCGTCGCTCGCGGTCTCGTTTCCGGATACGTTCAGCAAGTGCCTTCCCGCCGGGGCGTTGGCCTTTGCCGCAACTGCGGTTAGGTTTCTATTTTATCAGAATAACTGGCGCTGATCTATTACCAGCTTACTGCGGCTTTGGATGAGTACTCGTCCGGAGCTCTCGTTTCCGTGAAATTTCGTCACGAAGAGTACTCCAAGGTCAACGATCAGTTTTTCGACATCATCAACAACATCGAGAATGTCCCTCACCGGCTCCGCGCACTGAAGAGGATCCTGAAACACATAGCTACGCAAGGATGGTAAGTGTTGAAGTTCTACTTTAATGTATCAATCGTTTTGAACTAGGGCTGCAGTGTAAAGAACCCCGCAGTTGGTACTGGCGTGTCGACAGCATCCGGTGGGCAACGCAATTTCACCGCGCACCTCGATTAGATCGATATACCTACTTACGTAACATCATGTATTGAGTACATAACATGTATGGAGTACATACATAATAGCCGTTTTATTCTAACATTTTCCAATATTGTTCCAAATCCCTAGTGGCTGAGTTGAAACTAGGTATTTCAGGCGCTAGTACCCGTACCCTTACCGCGACTTAGTACCCCATCGTAAGTGGCGCCGGGAGCGCCAGTCCCCGACTCCCTTTATCCAGGAGCACAAAGACGGAAAACGTTCGTGCAAAGTAAAGGGGTGAAGGAATCTCGAAAGCTTACAAATAATATCCTTATTTAGTTATGTAAAAGTTCCCGGATCAGAGTTAGTTGGATGAGTGTATACTAGTCATCCTCCCACTCGACCTGCCACGCTCACGTTCGCCCAGGACGAAAGAGAAGTTTTCGGAGCTCGAGTTGTCTCTCCTACACCTCCATCAAGACGTCGAGACACCAGAGGCTCATCTCATACCTTCCCATCATCCAGCAGTCGTCGAACAAGCCTGCTTTTTTCTACTCCTTGTTGATTATTACTGACCTCCACGTGCAGGCCCAGGTGATTGGTCGAAGACCAAACATCTCCCACATACCACCTGTCCAACGATAATCCTTCCTCAACCCGTTCCACAGAGATGTTAAGTCGTGGATCAAGTCACAGGCAATCACAAAGCACACCCGAGACTTGTCTTCTCTCACTGCGTCTGGATGAGCTGGGAAATAGCCTTGAAGGGTAGCGTGGCCCAACGGTGGTCGTGAGTACGGACGAGTTCTACACCCACCTGTTCTAGCTGATGCGGAAATGTGACAACTAACTTGCTGCCGCAACGAAACGCTAACATAGCCAAAAATTGCACTAATCGACAGCAAGGTTCAGATGGCACCACGGACTCGCCGCCCTTCTACCATCGCCCGCTCCGCCTTTCACTGGAGGCAAACTCGGTGACAAGCAGCATCTAGAGTTGACACTGCTCTCGGTTGAATCCGTTTTGTGAGTCTAGATCTTTCGCGAAACTCTTCACCCATACCTGTTTCGATGATCCGAATGTACTTCATCAGTTTGATTGTTATCCGGTTAGTTCCTAGACGTGGTGCCACCCGGACATTTATTCAAGTCAGGCGCACGCGCTTGATGGTATTTGTACTCCTCCACATTCACTACCCGATGCTCTTCAAGGTGATCACAACCATTGCCGTCAGCAGTGCGTATTTTCGTTCTGGCCGCCCCTAGGGGGGAAGCGATGGTATAGCCACACCACTCACGAAACGCTCTGATACCGACGCGCGCGAATTTCATACTACAACACATAACACGTAAATTGACTGATGATGTCCTCATGCATCGTTTTTTCTTAGACCTTTTTATAGCAAGATCATCCGTGGGCCAAGTGGCATGGATGGTTCCGAAACGAACACGGGAATGCCGCATGATCATGCTTCTGCTATGAAACGGGACGGGTCCGGAGCTGGTGTTGCTTTGACAAGCTACCATGATGTATGGTATGGGACCATTTCGATCGGCACTCCTCCCAAGTCCTTCACTAGTAGGTTTTTTTGACGTGCATTCGTAACACCCACTCACTCTAGTCCCCACCTCAGTCCAGTTCAACACCGCTTCTAGGTGAGTGATTTTTGTCAGTACCATGCACTCTCTCGTCTGATCCGACCAAGCGATCACTTTGTTCCAGCCGTAACCGGTGATGAAAACTGCAGAAGCCACCCTAATCTCTGGGATCCCGCCGCATCGTCCCAGATCACCAACTTGGACCTCAATACACATCCCCATCGAACGTGGACCTTAATACTACAGATTTTGCGGCAGTATTTGATGATGGTAGGGTTGTCCGTCGTAAACAATACATGGACACAGTAAATATTGCTGGTTTTACTGTTTGCGAACATCATCACTTCCGACCGATGAAGCAGACATTCAAACCATCGGTGCCGCAACAACATACTCTTCATCTATGGGAGTATCTGAGTTTGCTCCAGATGGTATATTGGGATTGGCTTTCCCGTCTTACTCAAAATTTGTTGGCAAGAGCCTTCTGTTTGAATGTTTCACACGCTCTATAACGAAGGAAAGCTGTCTCAACCGATGTTTTCACTCAAGCTCACCGATTCCGGAGGCGAGCTGTACGTCGGTGGAACGAACGAGGCGCTTTATATTCGTAACGCCCCTCGTCTTTACCCCTGTAACCCGTCGGGTGAGCGCAAACGCGAGGCGGTATGGATGCATACTTAGATTTCCCTTTCAGGTTTACTAACATCAAAGTCAACGGAGTAACAGTTCTGACAGATGTAGCCGCCGCATCATCGACACTGATGCCCACTTCATCATTGGTGATCCGCGGCGAGTTTTGGCCCTGCACAAGGCGGTTGGTGGGGGGCCATTCATTAACTGGGGTACTTTCTCGGAGGGTCAAGTATCCGATGGTTATTACACCTGTGAATTTCGATCGATTTTGGTACTTTTGATTGACTCCAGGCTGTAGTCCTATGCAAGTCTTTTCCCTCCGTGACTTTTACCATTGGTGGAAAGCCGTTTTCGATCCCTGCCCTCAACCAAGGACTGGTTGTGCAAAACTCGCCCAATTGCTTTAGCGGAGTTGCGTCCGTGAAATATGCTGGTGAGATTTTTCTGAGCAGCTTTTCCTCTTCCCATGCTGATCAGTGAACTATACCGTGTTTGATTTCAACAGCGAGTCGCCACGAGTCGGATTCGCAGAGCTTATGTCTATTTGAAGGTAATACGCTATACCAAGCAAGCTAGATACATACTACATACTATGTAGTCATGACTCTACGATCAGACCTCTTGTGCAAACAACACCTGCCGGCACACCCTACCATTCTATATCATCATATTTGACATCCTTGAACTCAACCTCTTCCGAAGAGGGTCGCAAATGTGTTACTCCAAGCATGAATAGCAAAATGTCACCTCGCCGTCCCTACAATATCTCCTAGTAGATGCGCAATCCCTGCAAATGTTGGCTACGCAATCATTGGTACCGCATAGTACGAACTCAAATCCTACACGCGTACTATCGTGGGAGTCGGGGAAGCCCTCACTGACTCGGAGCGTCTCATCGACACGATTGTCACCATCACCGACCGCCTCAACGCCAACCTGCCATAGCACTATGACCACTTCGCCTCACTGTGAAAATGGTCTGCCACTTCACAATGTCGAACGGCGCGACGACGACGAACACACGACAACAACATAGAATGTAATGACGACGACGAACGCGATGACGCGGTACGGTGCGTCAGTTCTCTCCCTCTCCCTCTCCCTCTCTCACCCCATGTCAGGCCTTGTCCACACCGCCAGCACATGCCCCCTCGACGCGATGACGACGACGCAAGGGCATGAACAACAACGACAATGCCGCCCCTCATCGGCAACGACAACGGTGTACGCACGCACCCTCACGCGCAACGTCGTCGATGGTGACGCTCACACACCCTCGTCCGAAATAACGACAACGCGTGCACGCGCGCTCCCTGATGCACAAAGTCGACGACGACGTGTTCCCCATTCCGGCAGGCGTGTGGCGACTGCCGCGCACTCTCGTTCCACCGAGAGTGCACGACGGTCACCATACACCATCGTCTTGCTCTCGTTCCCTTTGGTTCCGCTCGCTCTTTCGCTTATGCTGACATACGCATTGCAGGACTCCTCACACTCACGCTCCCAGCCTCCATCATTCGCTTTGCCCTCGAAAACCACTCCGAAGAAGACTTGCACGCCGCAGAGTTTGCCGCATCTGCACCCTTGCACACGATCTCCATCGACCACCCTAACGACCCACCGCCAAATACGTCAAGGCGATCTAAGTCCCAACGTTTCCCCGGAATTGTGAGCGACTTTTTGATTGCTGCTGTATCTACAGCCCAGATCTCTACCTACATTTTCAATGTGCCCTTAGGTCTCATACGCTTAAGTACACATGTCCCCTCCAGAACAGCGCTCTCCGCGGCCTCCCACCACACCTTGCCCGGTTCATCGCCGACCATGTTGAAAAACAACTTTCGAGAACTCCAGGACGTAAGCTATTCAGTTAGACTATTTTTGCTCTCCCGCTTTCCCAACTGCCCTCTCGCATCAGACTCCAAGCTCCCGCACTTCTTGGACAAATTATTCTGGTGAGCATTGACCGATAGATTGCGTACAGGAGACGACGCTCAGCTATGTCACATTCAGCAATCGCACCGACTCGTTCACGTAATTCATCCGCCTTCTCAAATACGCTTGCTATCAAGCTCGAGGCAAAATGCGTGGCGGCTGGCGTGTTGAATTCTGTGTCTCCTGAAGTGAAAATGGCGGGCCAGCGTCAACTTCTACGTCAGTCTGGCTCTCAAGGACCAAGCGAAGGCGATGGTCGAGGAGGGGGACCCAGAACGTGAGAGGGGACCACGGAAAACGTGTTCGTGACACGGATGTGTTGGACGTCTCGAAGTTACCACACAAGGTTTATGCAGAATCGTCGGCCGTAATAAGGTCTAAGTAGACGAGCCGCGTTGTCGCGCAAACCCTAGGCAATCCGACCCGACACGTTGGTGTCAGGCTGGTGGCCATGCCCACTGTGAGCTCATGCCCGCTCGATTTCGTTCACGGCAACGATTGGCCCGCACCTCTGCCTCGAGCATCTTCGCCTCCGAGGCTCCGCCCCAACTCCCACCCACGTTGTCCTCCCCTTTGAGTTCTCCCGTCGCCGCCACCCACCCACCGCGCTCACATCATCCTCAACGTCACGGGGCGTGATGTTCTCGACTCTGAGCAGCTTTCCGCCGACTCTGAACCCGATGACGCTATCTGGCGTGCGGCAACGGTTGTAGTTGTGGTGGGTGAGTTGATCTTTTCTCCACCTGAGTAGGCTGCCTGGTCCTGGTCCATAGGGAATCGCACAGGTAAACCCGTACCCGTGGGATTACCTGTGCAACGGAGACCGCGACGACGATGCATGACGACGCGACCGTCTTCCTCACTCAGTCACGGTGACAACTCACGCAACAATCCAGTGCGACGGCGCAATGGCATGACGGCGACGACGTCAAGCATACCATCCACTCCCTCTCTGCACGTCCGCCAAATGGCGCTCGTGCCCACTCCCTCCTCTTCCCCTTCCTCGACCCCCTTCCTCGACCCCCTTCCTCCCTCTCCCACTCCCACTTCCTCTGGCGCGTCCGAATGGACGCGCTCCCACTCCCACTCCCACTCCCCCACTCCCCCACTCCCCCACTCCCCCACTCCCCCACTCCCCCTCCCCCTCCCCTCTCGACCTCGTCGACCTCGTCTTCCAC
>JBBPOJ010000426.1:0-27791 GCA_038091395.1 Leccinum rimulosum
GTATCGTTCCTCACTAGTAAGCTTGCTTGTCGGTGTGGAGAACTGACCCATAGCGAAAGGACCTGGAGCAGCACCTGGCTTGACGCCGAAGTTGCCTGAGATCCCGAGACCGACGGAATTTTGACGAGCGGCCGGGGGTATCGCGCTTGCAGGCTGGCGATGACGTCCTGAACCACCACGAGCCATAGCGAAGGATGACTGATCCACGGGTTCGATACCCAAGATGTCCAGTGGTGGAAGATTGGGTGGCTTCTCCTTGCAAAGTTGCATAAACTGCATGAGGAAGTCGCGGTCGTACCTGCAGGAAGTTAAGCACAAATTACAAGAACAAGAATGGTTTGGGTACCTAAATTTGCCATCCTTTGCGTCCTTGTTGAGGTCTTCCCTAGGGCTTCTGACACCTTCGGGGTACTCAATGTCCTGAAGTCGCTCGATGTTTCTTGCCGTTGCCAACGCAGAGAGGGGGGCAGCGGAAAGATCCCTCTTCGCCGCGCCGATATCAAGTGGACCAGGGCGACGTCTTGGAATCTCCAAAGGTGGCGGCATTGACGACGTATCTATCCGCAAAATCTCTTTCAGAGCCTTCGGAGCCTTGCTGCTCGAATCACCATTGACCTGAGTCTCTACAATTTCTCCGTTTTCAACAACCTCCCCTTCCTCAGGTTCCTTGGAGTCTTCAATGGGAGATTCGACGGTATCCAGAGCTTCCTCGGCCTCTACCTGTGCTGCCTCATTCTGTAAAGCTTCCTGCTGCCGCTGCTCCTCAGCTTCCCGCTCAGCACGCTCATGCTCCTCTTTCTCGCTCTCAGCCTTCTTCCGCTCCTCCTCAAGTCTAGCTTCCTCTTCCTTGTGTCTCCGCTCCTCCTCTAGTCGTAACCGTTCGTTTTCTTCATCCTCTTTCCGTAGCCGTTCCTTCTCTTCATCCTCTCTTCGCTTGGCTTCCTCGGCTTTCCGCTTGGCTTCCTCCTCTTCCTTTCGTTTTCTATCCTCGTCTTCCTTCTTTGCTCGCTCATCGGCGTCTCTCTTCTCCTGTTCTAATCGTGCCTGCTCCTCCCTCTTTCTTTTGGACTCCTCGCTCTCAATTCTAACGGACGCTGTGCGACGACTAGTCGCAACCGGCGATGGCGGGGGAATCGGCACAGTTGGGGGTTGCGGACTGTGCTTCTTCAGCGTTTCTAGGTTGACCTCCATACCGTCTTCGTTTTTTATCACGATTGCTTTAGGTACGCGTGGAGTGGGAACAAAGGTGGAGGCATTAGTGTTGAGGGAACGCGCAGATGGTCCAGTGGTGGTTGATGGCGTGGGAGGGGGCGATGAAATACCAATACTATTCGAAGGCTGGTGGGCGTGAGAGGGGGGCGGTTGTGGTGTATGCGTTGGGTGCGGAACAGCATGCGTGATAGTAGGGGTACCAGGAGGTAAAATGGGAGGCGGATTTCGAGGTGATAGAGGCATGGCGGAGTGAGGTGGTCCCTGTGCTACGGGAGCAGGGGGATGGGGAGTATGGGGAGTGTGAGGAGTATGGGGTTGTTGATGCATGGGATGATAGAACCAAGAGGGTTGCCCATATGCATCTATTGGATACTAACGAACCGGGTGGCATTTAGAGACAGGTGGAATGTTATAAAGAAAGACATACATAATAAGGCCCCCAAGACATAGGTTGCATAGGCACCTGCTGAGTGGGAACCCCGGCAGCAGGAGACTGGTGTGGATGAGAGGGATGAGGAGCGAGTCGCGGACTAGCGGGAATGGGAGGGCCGCCAGGTCCACCAGGGCCCGCCATGGGTCGAGGAGGGGCACCGGTACCATTAGGCACGGCACGAGGGAAGGCCGGTGAGCGCGGGCCGCCAGCGCCCTGCTGTGGTCGCATCCCGGGTACAAACTGTGCAAACTGGTGCGCACCTAGTTGGGAAGGTTGGGCAGGAGGTTGTGGGGGGTGCTGTCCAGACGAGGAGGGTTGGTGATGTGGAGGCAAATTAGAGGGTCGAGTTGAAGGAGAGGAAGTGTCTGATGACGGCTGTTGAGACACAGAAGAACCCTGGAATAACTTTGCGATATCGGCTCTGTTGAGAGTGGGTTTTGCCGAAGCAGAAGTTGTTGACGAGGATGCGGTGGAAGTGATAGACGGCGATGTCATACTGGATGTTGACGAGGAAGCGGGACGAGCAGGGAGCTTCGAAGGCCCAGCGTTCGAGAGAGGAACGGGAAATTTACCGTTGACATGGGAAGTGGCCGGTGTAGCAGGTACGGATCCGAATGACTTTACGCTTTCGGTTTTGACCACGGGCGTGGCTGCGGGTGAAGATGACAAGGGCGGCGAAGTCTCGTCTATAGAACCAAAAGTGACGGCGGCTGAACCTAGAATGAAAAAAAGGTGAGGATGGAGATGCAAGGGAGACGAGGAGGACGAACCTTGTCTTACAGAGCCCACGTTATTCCGAGGGACACTGACACCTTCTTTTATTGGCACGCCCTGGCCTAATGCACTGGGACGGCGGGTGTGAGAGACAGCTATCGGAGAGGGTACATGTGAAGGAGCAGGAGACTGAGAACGCGGCGAGGGAGCTGAAGAGTTGCTATTCGGCGGGGGGCCCTTTGCCCAAGCTGATTGCGTCGGGAGCTGCGTTGGAGTCTTTGCTGATGCAGTCGAAACTTTGCTCATTCTTGCGCGGAGATCAAAGACATGAAGGACAGAAAAAAACACGAGAATATACGCACGAATTCCGATGGACAGATGTTTAGAAAACAGCAATCGATTTGTAGCGTGCGGTGGTCGTCAAGCGTGACCTGCCAGCAGGCGAAGAACAAGGTTGAATGTGTTTTTTTTTTCTGTGTAAACTTTCAAACCCGTCGCTGTGAATGGCGAACTGGGCGAGGGAACGGAGAGGAAAATAAGAGGAGTTGTCCTGTAAGCCTCAAAGTTGGCTGTAGGGAAAAGGACAGGTGCAACTTCTCCGTGCGACTCCAGCCAAAAAATCAGCCCCCTCTTAAGACCCCCGGACACCCCGACCCCCACCGGTACCGCACGGCGCAACTACTCGCTCGCCCAACTATTTACCAGCCCGCGTTTGACACCTTGACGTCAATAACCACCCGAGCAACGTGCCGAACCAGTCCCTTCGTCTCGATTATCCGATTTATTGCTGCAACTACGTCTTAGAACTCATGGGCGCAAGCCATGAGTCACAACACGAGGCACTGTGAGGCACGTGTCAACTCTATGCTTTACGACGACGCGCACTACCATTGATATTGATGATCGATTGATCAACGAATCCGAACAGAGTCTCTGAGAGTCTCTCCGCCCATCCAGGAGGAACCTTTGTCTCCGCATCAAATTGATCACCGCGAACGCCCAGGTATGCTCAACATTCGGGGCGATAATATCAATGAGCTCGAGGTACAGTTCTGGCTCGGTCAAAAGCAAAGTCATGCAAATGCTCAGATAAGAGGCCACTTGGGATGACAGGAAGTAGGCATCCTTGAAACCGAGCCAATCGGAAATAAAGCGGGAACTGTCAATGCCACGCAGCATTACCTGTAAAACGCAAATTTGTTTCCGAGACATGTTCCCATGGACATGCAGCATTGGATTCACTAGTGGATATCCGTAGAACCGCCGAGCCTGGCCAATACTGAAAACCATTTCAAACCAGCATTCAACTAGTTTGCCAGAAACAGATAATGCAGTACAGCCACACATGAGTGCCTCGCACTGCGATACGATCCGGCGTGTACGCAATATTCCAGTTTCACTGGTAGGTTGCATTAACCTAGACCTCGATCGTGTTTCAAAACAAAGGCGTCCGATCCATTTAGCATATGCTTTATACTTTGCTTGCCGGGAACCTTCCTTCTTCAACAAGGCTGTGCGACCCGTAGCGCCGGGAAATCTATGGTAAGGCGGTCATTCACATCGCCGAGGGTAGTATTGATAGGTATGGGCACCACATTCGTTCACTGAGTCGGTGGACCCCAGCATATGACCTGCGAGCTCACCCTTCCAAGTCCCTGCGGCCCGGGAGAGATGCAGCCCTACAGTCACGGTGAGTTACAATCATAGATCATGGACGCCGGTAAATGGGATACTACGTCTCCCGTGCAAGCAAATTAGTGAGCCACGTGTATATCTATCGATAAGCGACTAACCTCTCGGCGAGACTGTTCTTGCCCCCGAGTCCGCCCTTGTTCATATCGGTAGAGACCATGTTGTGATCTAGGTAAACACGACATCTTCCGAAAATGCCGTGTTCGCCTAGATCACAACGTGCATCAATACGATCACACATGAAACAGCTCCTAATTTTATCCACATACCTGAGATCGCCGAGCAAAAGTGTCTACACGAACTGTCGGAACGCCGGAAAAGCGGAAACCCGTACTACGTGAGATCTGCGACATACTTATTTCTGGATGCAGATGACTTGCTAAATTTGTAGTCTGTCAGCTGTAGGAACGACTGTCTTCCTGCCTAAGGGTCTGCCTACGGGAGACCAAGCTGGGAGTTACCTATATAGCACCTGACGGGCAAGCGTCTCAGGTCGTCGCGTCTAGAAAGAACCTAAGCCGTGAATGGTTGAAAGACAGAAAATGTAGCTCGCACCTCCACATCCAAACCCACTATTCCTTGCTCATGTAGTGACCAACTTGCCTGATCCGAAGAACATTCCGAACGCTGTGAGCGGCCCCGGGTATAATCGGGCGGGTATGTTCGTTGTGAATATCGGCGAAAGCTCGGTGATAACCCTCAGCCAACTGCACTCCGGTTTACGCCTCCATTAGAGTCTGAAACACAATTTGTTCTATTGAAGCACACGCTTTATACGGAAACTTCATCAAGTCATCATCCAGTCAGTTACTAACAATACAAAATTCTATCAGCCAATGATACACCCTAGGAACGAAGATCAAGGAAAAAGAAAAAGAGAATCCACGCCGAAAGAACACGAGTCTCGCTCGGTGCACCAGTCCAGGATGAAAAGGGGGGGGGGTAAAAAGGAAGAACAAAATGAGTAAGTTAGAGTGAATGAACCGTCAACGATGTTATATCGTCGGGTGAAAGGAGTATCTGGACTCGATAGCGGAGCATGACAAGAGGATCATGACGGGTGAAAGGGCGGAGGACCGCGGTCATATGCATGAGTCTCCACCGTGCGTTGTTCTGCAACCCCGTAACGTGAGGTCATCTGCTTCACGGGCCACTGGGGCTGCTGCCACGATAGGCTCGCGCTGCATCTCAAGTTAGTTCGAACACGACCGCAAGAGGAGGGTAAAAAAAACTCACAGCAACAACTTCAGGGATCCCGGCACGAGCCAAGAGCTCCTCTGAATCAGCAACAGGAATTGGTGATGCAGAAGCTGAAAGGCAGGCCCGTCAGTCTCTATACTTTGAGATATATGCTAAACAACTGACCCAAAGCGGCCAAGGCAGCAATGACGTAGAAGATGGTGAACTTCCTGCAGTACATGTCGAATTTAGGATGCGTTTATTGTTCTGGAGTGCCCAAGGGAGGAAGACTAGCGAGTCTGATGAGAACAGAGGCAGGTGCAAAACAATAAGAGTGGCGCGTTCCGGGTAAATTGAATGAGTCACGATGGAACGAGGTCTTTATAGATACTGTACCCCATCCTCACGCGCTGTCGATAGGCTTTCCCTTTCACCCTACCGTTCGTGGTTAGCAGTAAAGCTAATGCCCAAATCTGGTCTGAAGTGAAGTTCCAAATCTGGACATTAGCTTGTTCGTTCTTTCGTCACCTCGCTACCCGCAGCCGACAAACTGATAACTTATTCCCACCCATGCCATCGACTGATTTGGATGTTCCTTTGTGCTCCCTGCCGAAGATACGGATTACCGTCATCAAGTTGTGCAAGAGGAATCAATTCAAGGACACACCAACGACGTAACACGTTGATTGAATCACACAACCTTCCTATTATATCACATAGCGCCCCGCGCGGTGGTACGACGGCGAGAATCGTGAGCTCTGCAGGATATAGCTGCTTCTCACCAACGACCCATGATTGATGAATCACTTTTGACCCCGCTTTATCGATCATCGATCAACTCCAAGGAACGAGGTTACATTTACGCAGTTCCTCGCCAGTGTGACGTTGGCGAGCACAAATTACAACAGCGCGAACGCAACCGACTCGCAAACTACAAGGGAGGCACAGTGAGCCGCAGTCGCACAACCAGGAATCTGTACACGCACGTCTTCAATAGTGACAGACCACTCAGCTGAGTCGACCTTGAAGCAGGAACCTCAAACTCAGCTGGCACGTACGGCTTCCATGGACTCCTTGTTCCCCAATGCTGCTCACGACGCCACCGACTTGCCTCGGTGTTCCTGCCCGCCACTGCGGTAATCGCGCGACCCAAGTAATCCTTACCACGTTTCCTCACCTCGGCGTCCAAAACCCGTAGTTTACCGCGCCGTGGTAAGGGGAATCCAAAGATAACCTATTGGTCGAGTGCCACGGTATACAGCTCTTGTGGTATCGAGCAAAACTGGCACATCGCGACCAGCCCTTGTAGTTCCCGAGCGGAAGGTTGGTACCCGTGTCAAGTGGGTGTGCCATCAAAGTCAGAACGTACGCTCAGCATAAAGGGTCTGTGCCAGAGAGATCCCGCGTGTGGCGAACTTCGAAGGGTCCGCCAACTTTGTAACTTCCACTGCTGTGTATTTTTGATCAATCAGTTCAGTCAGGACTAGGCGTGTATGCGAATCGATCTCATACCAAGGACGAGAAGAGACCGACTCGAAAAAGGAAAGTTGGGCGGTGAGCATACGACACTTCAAGCAAGAAAAAAAGATGCGATTCGTGACTGATTTAGAACAAGAAACGCCTCCGTCGACATGGAAATGCTCACGTGAGAGCTATATAATGCCATACTTATGATGGAAAACATAAGCTCAAGCAAGCTACAACGCAATCGCCCACACAGCAGCGCTGACGCCCACACCCACGCAAACAGTAGAGGTGATACCAACTACCACCGGCAAGCCAGCCCAAACATACGCAAGTATCCCGGCGACCGCTGCAATGAAACCAAGCGTGGAGAGAATGAGGGTGGTATAGAAACAACGCGTTAGAAGAGACAACGGAGGTGGCTGATTGAACCGTGCGGATCGAAAGACTGAGAAGAAACGAAGGCTCTCCACAGGTTGTATTGCATTCACGAACAGCTGTAGTGGATGCAGTGGTTCGGCAACGACCTTTCGCGGATGAGACTGTGCATGATGAGCTGCATTTAAACTTAGGTTAGGATGGTTCCGACCTTCACTCCATCTTCAACAATGGCCTCGGCGATCCGGTAGCGGACCAGTGCAAAGGACGCCACATAAGAAAGTATAGCTAAGAATAATATTCTTGATTGATTGGAGTGACAAGGACAAGGAGGGAGACACCCACCTGCACAAATGTGGAAGATCAAGGCACTTGCAAGACAAGAATACACTATTTCACGAGAGGTTGTGCCCACGGGGAGTCCAATTTGTGTATTTAGAGTACTCAAGGAGAAAAGCTGCCCGTCCATGGATGCCAGAAAGGTAGTCTTGACGAAGAGATGTCATAAAGACAATAATACCAAGAATGCATCATTGTCGACGTACCACGACAGTGAGGACCTGTAAGCGCTGCGTCCATAAGTTTACTAGGTCGGAGTTGATCTGTGCTTCATCATCATCGTCAGAACCTGGGGGTTGCGGAGCCTCCCCAGTCGACTTTTCTTTGCTGGTGCCGCTTGGGCCGCCCACGCCATTGTTTTCAGCTGCCACTAAGGTGGAGCATAAGCAAAGTAGTCCCTAGAAGCTCATAAGACATACGCCGCGTGTTTTGCTGCGAATACCCTTCTTGCACGTCTCGAGGATGCGTAGAATGGTCACGCGTAGTGGTCATCTACGAGATGCGGTTGCAAATGACACCGAGAGATAGTCACCCGGAAACTTACGTCGAGAAAAGTAAACTTTGAACATCGAGAAGTTACACGCCTGACATCCAATGCTTAAAAAAGACCACTCACCAGGGCTGTCGAGGCTGACGATCCTTGATTTGTAGTACAAGAGGCCTGGAAGGGTCGAAAGAGGCAGGAGTTGGTTAAATATGGCGTCCAATGGACATGTCGCCAAGCTGGCAGTTGAAGCGCTCAGCCTCAGGTAATCAGGGCCAGCCAAACATGTATTGCTCACCGTTGGAAGCATGTGTACGCATCAATCACCGTTTCACGTGAAGCTTGAAGGGACAGACATCAATCATCATCGTGTTTCGTGACCTGTTTGCTTGGCAACGCCGCATCAGCGGTGGCTCTTGGCACGTCCGCGAGCCCAGGTACCGGAGTGCGCTGAACGAAGCCTGTACAGTGTACAACAAAGGCTCCAATGTTGACCGTGAAGTCAGCATCAAGAAGGGAAGAACTTGTGTTGATTCGGTGACATCGTGAGAATGACTGTCAACGATAAGTCACGTACGTATAATTGTGTTCGTCACCGTCATATCCGAGTCTTCTGCCTTGCGGTAGCGGCCAGTGTGGATGAAGCCGGCCCCGTCGTCGAGTGAGTCTCCTTCATTTCAGTTTCAGTTCTTGGAAGTTTCCGCAAGGATGAAAACATTGTATCGGTTTGCCTATTTTCGACAGAGGGTCTCTTATTAGTAGACGCCTCTGGATGACATTTTCCCTGTCTACCGACTGGGATTTCGAAATCTTCTCTCTGAGCCATTTCTCTTCCTTCCTTCATACCCATGCATCATGTTGACCGTCTCTTTTTGCAGGGCAGCCACGCACGCGTCGAGCGGTGCTCCACGTTCAAATATAATTAGAATGAACGGGAAGGGTACTACATCGTGCGGCATGGATGACATGTAAAATATCGAACACCCCGGCAATCGATTGGACCGTGCTCTCCTTTTCCAACTCAGCATCAGGCACCACTATCCGATCCCCCTCACCCAGGCGTGGCGCCGTGGCCCCACCCAATGGTCAGTGGAGAGTCGGAGAGACACGTTGCCCCCGGCTCGCGCTAGCACGAGGAAGCTACCCAGAAATGCAATGTTCCGGGTCGTGCCGCAAACACGAGGCAGAGTGCCCGGTTCCGCATGTCGCTCCGAGGGGCCAAAATACATATAATACCGCGACGGGGTGCCATCGCTCAGACCGATTATCTTGTCGCTTACACTCATCGTCCTCTATTCTAAACACGCAAGTCATGGCAGCGATGGACATCGAGATGCCGTCTCCAATTGGGGTCGCCATATATGACCAAGGTCACCAGTACGGCATTCCGGTGAGCAGTCGTCGTCTCGTCCGACTACACGAATGACGAAATCGCTGAACATCTACCCCTCCTTCGTAGGCTTATCAATCCGATATCGATCTCTGTCAACTTCTACAGTCCATGACTCTCACCAAGGGGAAATTCAAGGTGAGTTTCGCTCGGCCCATCCAGGGCAACGTCATCATTGACGAACGCTGGAGAAAGGTTCCCGCGACAGAAACGGCGGGCTATGTCCCGTATGTATCGCAAAGTGCAAACGAGCACGATGCAAACACCGAGGATCCGGCATATCACGTACGTCATCCTCCCCCTTTCCCGTTCCTCATTGTCCTCATTTTACGAACCTCCAACCCCAACCCCAACGAATCAGTCCGACGCGTCGGAGTCATCAAGCTCAAAGTCCAGTTCCTCCGACCAACCTCCGTTCACAAACTCCCCGCACACTTTGTCCACCACCGATATTCTCCAGCACCCGCGGTCGCCCCCCGCATGCCACTTCCTGCAATCCATCCTCGCTTCGCTCGCCCCCGACTCCCCCGTCCTCTCCCCGTCTCCTTATCCCTATCCCGTGGCAAACGCATTCCAGACGACCAACGGCGCCTACCTGGACACACTCCTCATTCATCGAAGTCTGCTCGCCGCATTTCCTCCAGCGCACACGGGGTGCGTGACCGCGCTGCACGCGATCGCCAGGGCAATTGAGATACGGGCGTGGCAGGCAGATCGAGACTCGGATGCGGAGGCGGTCGCAGCGCTGAGGCAGGAGGCCCACGTTGTTTCACGGATGATCTGAGGATCAAAGTGCTTGCAGGGTGGATTTCGGTATGGCAGGACCATACTACGTCGAGTAAGGTTGGTATACAATACACACTAGGTCCACCAACCGATGATGTTTCATGATTTGTCATGATCACCAAGGATCACAATTACGATCGCCTCACAGGGTGACAACGAGCGGGAATGCACTTGATCGTTCTCATCAGAGCAACAACTGCCAAGCAACCAATAAAATTTCATGGTACATTGGTAAAGCAGATAGGAAAATACTACGCGATAGCATTACGTTGTAACAAAAGAATGGTTGTGTAACTTCATGCGGTAGCATTGTTGAAAACAAGCAAATTGGGTGAACCCTTGCCTACGTCCACAATTGCGTCGCGAGTCGAGAGTGCAACAATGGCCTCCCGTAGCTGGGATGGAGTTATTGCAACGAAACCCTGCTGAACTGGAGCAAAGAAGTCGGGTGATGGAAGGAACTGCGACATCCAGTGAGGAAGTGCTACACGGGCAACGGCGTACAAGGAAGCGTATGTCTGCTCAGCCTTGCTGAGCTCAGGAGTGGACTGGAGAGGGAGTGATGGGTTGAACGTGACAGAAGGGTAGATTGAGAGGAGGTATGCAATCAAGCCAGCGACGTGAGGTGATGCCATAGAAGTACCCGAGAGCGTGGCGATTGCCGATGGGGAACCAGTGTAGGTGGAGAGAATGTTGAGACCAGGAGCGAAAACATCCACACATGTGCCAAAGTTGGAGAAGTAAGCACGCTCATCAGCCAGGGTGGACGCCCCAACGGTAATCGCGTTCTTGGAAGCAGCGGGTGAATAATTGCAAGCATCCTTGTTATCGTTTCCTAAATCCGTCGTAAGAAATGAATCAATCGTGATGTTGAAAATTTACATACCAGCTGCAACAGCAAAATGGAGCCCAGCAGTCACGGACCTGTCGACTACAATGTCCAAAGACGGTGACTTGCCCCCTCCAAGACTCATGTTGGCGACGGAACCCTTGTGGCTAGTCCTACCAGTTGCAGCGACTTCAGCACGGGCAGCCTCGGCTTTGAGCTGGGCTTGTTGCGAAGCCCAGGCAACACCAGCAATGACATCCGACATGGAACCACTACCATTAGAACCGAGAACCTTGACCGCGTGGAGGTTTGCCTTCTTGGCAACGCCATACTTGCGAGAACCAATAGTGCCTGCACAATGCGAACCATGACCGTTGCCGTCTTCGTCCACATCATTCTGTGGGATTGTTTTACCCCACGAGGCACGCCCCTCGAATTCTACATGTTTGATGTTGATGCCGGTATCGATAATGTAGACGTCAACACCTTCGCCACCTTGCTTATCATAGACGTAGCTGGTGAAAGTGCTGAAGGTGAGTTTGTGCTTGTGGCTGATGCGAGCAAGACCCTTTGAACCAAGAACTAAGAACGAGGATATGCAAGAGAAAAAAGAACCTACCCAGGTTGCGCCTTTCTGGGTACCAACACCGTCATTAATCTCAGTGGTGTGGACAACCTGATCGCGCTCTATAAAGTCGACCTCGGGCATTCTACGTATTTGCTCTAGAACACCGTCGGTAAACTGTCCGGCGTAGCCTTTGATGTGGGTATCATAGACGTGGCGGATGCCAGAAGCGACGCTGTCACCGAGGAAGGAGTCGGACTGGTGGGCTGACTGCAAGAAGTTGATGTGGTTCTCCATCAATGAGGCAGGTACATCGTCCTTGAGCATGACGATGTACGAGTTGTTGATGGTACCATGGACGTGTTCGACTTCGACGAGGGGAGCGACGCCGAGGTAGGGAAGGCGCTGAGAGGTGTAAGGGGAGGTGGAGAGAGGAGTGGCGAGCGCCGAGGAGGCCAGCGACGCGGCCAAAAGAGCGAGAGTGAACTGCGACATGGCGGTCGGATAAGAAAGAACTATGCGCGCTAACTGACTCGTACTTAACCATTTCAGTTCGGTCTGATTGTCCTTGTTTGGTTTGGGTGGCGAGCATCCCCGCCATAGTCGCCGCTCTGGGTAATCTATGATACCATCGTGCAGTGAGCATATCGTGACGAGCAAGTACTGATAATCATCCACCGAGCTGCACTCGAAGTAAAAGCACGTTCAAATCGCGACGAGCCACGTATCCTGATTTGTAATGTCGGCATGGCCGCCTCGTCCGACACTAGCGCCCCCACCTTCCACGTGACAGTTCATGTTGTTTGACACGTATCGCCGTCGCGCAGTCTAGAAATGAGTCATACAATATCTACCGCAACTTCTGTCTCCTCGTTCCGCGGAATGTTGCGTGCACAAGAGGGTGAAGCTCTTCTCGACCGAACTTCCGATGTCGAAGCAGGCCCAGCTCTTTACGGTGCGCATACACCCCCCGCGGCAGATGTGGCCTCGACCATCCGTGAGTTTTTGTTTTCCATCACCATCTTCCTTGGAACTGACCCCGTCCTCCCAGTAGTCGATGGAGTCCAACAGAAGAAGATACGTGATACCAAGTTCGCTAGAAGATTGAGATACTACGTGCCTTCAACTGCATGGATCCCTGACTACTCTCTCTCTCTGTATGTCTTGGCCTTATCTTCGCTGCACCATTTTTATTTCTGTTCAGCCTTGGTGGCGATGCACTTGCTGGCGTATCGATGGCTGCTATGATCATACCCCTGTCAGTCAGTTATGGTACTGCCCTTGCCAAGATTGGTCCAACCGCTGGCCTTGTAAGCAACCATCCTTTCCTTTGATGATCATTGTTCCACTACCCTTTCTTTTAGTTTGCAGCTTCTATACCTCCCATAGCTTATAGTTTACTCGGAACCTCGAGGCAACTCAGCGTTGCAGCAGAAGCTGCCTTGTCGTTGTTAGTCGGTCAAGCTGTCGCCGAGTTTCGTCACAAGCATTCCGATTCTTCTCCCGACAAAATTGGCATTGCTGTGTCGACTGCGATCACTCTTCAGGTACGATTTTATTCAATCATCTCGTCTAGATGCTGCATACACCGTCGTCAGGTTGGACTATTCGCGTTTCTTCTGGGGTTCCTCCGTCTCGGCTTTCTGGACGTTATTCTCAGTCGTTCTCTTCTTCGTGGTTTTGTGACTGCTGTTGCAGTCGTGATAACCGTGTACGTCTGGTCTCGTTCGTTGGTGTGCACGCACTGATGAGCCTCACTAGCGAGCAACTCATCCCGATGTTTGGCTTGGTTAAGCTGGAGGAACAGATCGGTCCTCACACGACATTAGACAGGATTCTCTTTCTTGTCGAATATGTTTGGACAGACTCCCACAAACTGACAACGCTCGTCAGCTTTGGTGTTCTGTTTGTCCTGATTTTTCTGCGACTTTTCAAGCAATCTTTCAAGAGAACTTGGTGGATTTATCGGCTTCCGGAAGTTCTTCTCGTCGTCGTCGCTTTCACTTGTAAGTTGCACAGCTCCAACGATGCCTCTACTTACTTTTTTATAGGGATATCCAATGAGATGCATTGGGACCAAGGCGGTGTCGCAATTCTCGGTCCTGTCTCCATTTCGATGGGCAGTCATTTCTTCAAATTTCCTCTGGGCTCACATACATATTCACTACTACGTGGCACAACGTCTACTGCCATGTGAGCTCCTTGATTCTGGACGAGCTGCAGCCAATTATTGGACTTTGCAGTATAATCACGGTCATTGGATTCTTGGATAGCACTGTCGCTGCGAAGCAGAATGGGGATCGCTTTGGCCATGCAATTAGCCCGAACCGTGAACTGGTTGCATTGGGTGCAGCCAATCTTGCCGGATCATTTGTTCCAGGCACCCTTCCAGCGTTCGGTTCCATCGTGAGGTTTGTGCAGTCGCAGTCGATATACCTATGTATGTACAAAAAGCTCACTAAAGAGCAGGTCGCGGATTAATGGTGACATCGGTGCCAGGACGCAACTAGCTTCGCTAATCACTGCGGGAATTGTCCTTCTGGCGACATTCTTCCTCCTCCCTGCTCTTTACTCATTGCCCAAATGCGTCTTGGCTTCCATGTTTGTCTTTTTCGCGCCACTTCATACGGTCCAATCTGATGCCAGTCTTCAAGCATATGTTTGTTCGTCATGTCCCTCTTTGCAGAGGTTCCGCATGACTTGGTATACTACTTCAAGTGCGTTGCTTGCTTTTTCATTGAGTGCACCAGATCAGATGATTTAACCAGGATCGGAGCATGGATGGATTTGGCATTGATGTTCATCACGTTCACTCTATCCGTCGTTTGGGACCTCGAGATCGGTATCATAATCAGCTTAATAATAGCGCTTCTATTGGTTGTCCGCCGGTCGTCGAAAACGCGCATGACAGTGCTTGTAAGTATTGCCAACTTTCGTAGTCTCAACTTATCTTCACCCACGCTGTGGTTTAGGGCCGTGTTCCCGGTACAAGTCAATGGCAGCCTGTGACCGATGTCCCTGAAGCAGAGGATATTCCTGGAACACTTATCGTGCGCATCCGAGAGAGCCTCGATTTTGGTGCGCGGGCTAAGTAATTGCGAGAGTATATCGTTACTGATAGTTACATTATCAGCCAATAGCTCCCAACTAAAAGGTGTGTTTTCATCTCGTTGGATCGTGTTCATCACCGACGTCATCGTCGCCAGCGCGATTGCGAAGATTTGAGCTGTATGGCGCTCATCATGCGCATCCATCTGAGGAGCCCAGGAGGCAACCCCCTAAAGCCTTGGTTTTTCACATGGAGGACGTCGATAGCTGCGATGCATCGTATGTACTTTTCTGTTGGCTATCTCATTAACTAATTCGAATGTCAAGGGCTGTGCAAATCTTCGATGAGCTGTTGGAGTCCTACAAGGTAAGGAATGACCCCATGTTTTGATTTGATGCATGGATACTCAAGTACACGTCCTCAGAATCGAGGTGTCCAACTTTATATCACGCACCTCCGATCTGACATTCGAGAGGTGTTTGAGAATGCGGGTATTGTGAGGTTGTTGGGTCCCGATGCATTCTATGATACCCTCGGAGAGGCTATCAGTCGTATCGAGGCGAGGGATGACTGAATGTGGGGTTTCTTGGTTTTGACTTGTGCAGTGCTATTTGACTATACGGCTCTCTCTGCTTTCATGATGCTACCTGATTTCACGATGTTTTTACGACTCACTGCTTGCGTTGATAGGTTGTATTATTTGTCACTGGATTCTACTGTTTTATAGATATTCTCCCGCGTGCAGGTCTTGCGGGCCTTTCATGGAGCAGTGACGGTACGCTGGACGAAAGAGAGGTTCTCTTGACCTTCGCCATTACTGTAATCATATTGACCGTCGTAACATTCATGTAAAAGAGACTGAATGGCAACAGATCATGTGGCAATCAGAACACCACAACTTCTTGACAACTTCCCACCAACTTCACCTTACCGTCACGATTCCTATGATCCCGGGCATCTCGCCAAACTACGACATCGCGGTCCATAAGGACAAGAAATTTACCCTTCAAGATCTTTCCGACATCCTTCCTTCGTCCTACTGAATATGCGAGTGTGTGGTTTGAGAAAATTTCAATCTTGATGAGTCTCTACGTGTGCCAGAATGCACATCACGGTATGCGTACTAAGTATCATTCAAATGGTCATTCCCGTGCTCACATCCATCTCCGTCAGTCACAAGCATAGCAAGCCTTGAAGAAACCATTCAATCCTTTCGCGCACAGAACGTTCAAGTGTGTTCTCTCCACTTTGATCCACATCTCGTTGACGGTCGCTTCTCAACAAACAGATGATCATATTTGAACGAGACCACCAGTGGTCTCCGAGCAGACATTGATGCTCTGGTAACAACCTCGGGTGCGTAACAGTTTATCATTATCCCACATCGCGTCTCTCTGACCCACTTTGGAATCATAGCTGATTTGAGGCTTTGAAATCGTTCAAGGTCTCGCTAAATAGCTTGCTGCGTCCAATGCGCTCAGCGCATACATGAGAAGTGGCATCGATGTTACTGTATGCCCGCGGTCGCATATACTATGATGTCGCACAGCGGCTTCTCGAGAATATCAACGCCACGATCGAGGATCCTAAGCACAATGAATTGATCATGGACTGGCTTGAAGGTTAGTTTGTTTCTGCGTCGTTTCGTAGCAGAGTATGTTCAGTCTCAGTTGTCAAAATTTACGGATCGGTGTGTATCAAGGCTTCAGGCCATCGGAGATAAGGGGTCGAAGGAACACGAACAGGCACTTTCCGCCTACCCTATTGCATTATCACCCCTCCGAAAACTGTGATCACGGGGGTAGGCGCGGATAACCCTGACTCACCACTCGGCAACTGATGCATTAGGTGTTATATTCAAGGTGTGGTTTGTGCGTTTAGAACGGCACGATGATTCTCATTCCATCCAGTTCAAGCTTCCCAGGTTCCACTTTATCGGACGTCTGTGATATCCTCGAAGATAACGATCATGTTGCAGGGCGATCGAATGCTTTCAAAAAATGAAGAATGAGTTATCGAAGAAGTCGAGCGCTTTCGATGAGTAAGCGTAGTGGGAACTCGGTGAGCAATCAAATTGGCTATAGAGGGAGTGATCTGTGAACCTCTTTGGACCAGATTTTCGACGCCGTCGTGTCGAAAATGATTAGAAATGTGGAAACGAAACAATGGGCCTCAAGGACTATGACTTGACCATTAGGTACCACTCTCACTGCCGTCGAACATCAGTGGTGTCATTGTCAAATGTTGCCAGGCTCGAGTAGGTTTATTGGAGGAGGATCTCATAGTGTTACCAAGGCATGAATTCGCTTTCGCATGGCACGTAGTTGACCGCGGTGACGGTATGATCAGGATATTAAGAACATGACCCATCGAACTACAAAGGATACTAGAAGAGACATACGGTATGGGCCGCTGCAAGGAGGCATTCAGGGTATTGGTATTCGAGATGATGCTGTTGAAGATGAAGGGATTGGCTGACCCACAAGTTCGCGGTGAGCCCGTTGTGTTTATTTCGTGCGAGGATGAAAATCGATGACGTTTTGATGTCAGAGCTTCGGAGTCGATACTTCGACGTCACTCCACTGATTTAAAAATCCATTGATCAGACCATCCATGACAGTCCTCATGTGCTGATCAACACCCTGGTCCTCTTTACGATAAAGCACGTCAAGGAGCTGCGTTTAAAGAACTCCTGATCTTCTACAAACTCCGGTCAGCAATGATTGTAATCGGTTCGACCATGCACGCATCAAGGAAGAGGTGGAGATCTATGAATATGTAATGTTCTCGCACAACTGAGTGGCAGCCTGCCGAGCCAACATTCTAGATGGTCGAGGACATCTATGGGCTACCCGAATCCCCCACGATCGAGAAACTCATCAAGTTCTGTAATCTGGTCCAATCTCGCCGTTTCCGGTGATACTTGTTGTGTAAACCAGGCCGACAACCACACCCAACAAGAATCTGTGTTGGCCTTTCTTCGTGGTGGTACCATCGTGCGACACTCACGATCGTTCATCTCCTCGGTGTGCTCTCGGAGTTGCAACAAGAAGGCGGTCTGTGGGAAAGCATGTGGAATACTCGTGGGTGGACGTATCAAGAGTACGTCGCTCCAAAGGTCGTTCGATTTTAACGGAGGGCTGGGAACCGGCGTATCTCGATCTGAACCTGCTCAATCGCAAGGAATCGCCTATCGCCGATGAAGCGGGCAACTAAGTTTGCCACGATTGAACTGGGGCTAGACCGGAAGAAGCTGTACCTGGCTTCGAACTTTGTGTAGATTGCAGTAAACATGGAGCTCCGTATGTTTCCTTCGTCTTTGGCGACCAGGATGCTGCGATGGGCTAGTGGGGATATGTGAAGTTCCCGGAAGGTGGGAGGCGTGAGGAATGTCAAGGCGTTGATCTGACTCACACCCACTGGCAGCCAAAACAAAGATGGTATCCGACAGTGACGCCATCAAATGTTGACGTTGAAACTTGATCATGCATGTTTCATCAGGCAAGATATATACCATGCCGGCCAATCAGTGAGTGTTCAAACGTTCTTCTTCGTGCCCGTCTAGGTGCTGGTCGGTGAGTCGATTTCGATATGCTCCTGATATCGGTCCCTCACATGCACGACGATTAGCCTGCATTATCCTTCTCGTCAATCGTTCTCTGCTTTTTTTCGTGGCACGAGTCATTCACCATGAAATTTATTCCCTTTGCGTATCTTCTTCTCGTGGCAGCACCCGTCCTTTCTCTCCCTGCCCCTGTGAAACCGATTGTGAGCTTCAGTTCCATGGCGCCGCGTGCTCGGAGCAGATCCTCACTCTTTCATTTGATATAGTCGAAGGAACCGGACTCGGAACCCCCTGTAGCTTACCCACCTGAGCATCCAGCACCCCCGCCACCCCCGCCACCAGTCGCCACACCATATGCCGCCCCCGCGCATCCATATCCATACTACGGCCCAATTATGCCTGCTTCCGCGCCTTCCCAAAAGAGCGGGATTAGCTGGGGGACCTTGGCGCTTGGTGCAGCGGCGGGTGCTGTAGTAGCGCCCATTGCGGCGGATGCGGTCAATAAACTTTTCCCACCTTCCCACCCTACTCCACTACCCGTGCAACCCGGGGCACCCGCGGCACCCGTACCCGGGGCAGCCCCCGTCTACTAATTCTCGTCGTGCGTCCCTTTCTTTCTATCGTCTACACGTTGTTCATTTTCTCTCCTGTCTACAAGGAATCATGGTGATCAGGACGATTACAGAACTACCAGAGCCTCGTCGAGGCAGCCGGGAAGATCCTGTCCTGGTTGGACATATGGATTCTGATAACGCTCAGTATATATCACCCGCTCGAAGTCTCCTTCAACACGAGCGCTGAACGATACACTTTGCTTTTGCGAGAAGAAATGTTTTCACTCTTTTGTTCGTGGATGTTCCGGTGCTGCAAAGTAATCGCGAATTTATTTGTCAAAAGCACTGTCAGGTTACGTTCGTTTGATTAGAGTGCACAGAACGTTGTCCGTACGAAATCGAACGTGAACGTCAAGTGGAACGCCCTCCAAGGGTGTCCCCAGCACGCCATACCGTCCATCAAGATGTCGTTGAGTTCATAACGATAGGAGTTGTTCCTACGAAGAGCAAAGCATTCTGCCTTGCATTCAAGATGCTGGATGCAATCTCCGACGAGGCGCACATCTGGAGTCAGTGCATATTGACAACGATGGACTTTACGAAGACCGTTAGCTCGTCGGGAAAGCTGGATGACTACTTGCGCCCCGTTCTCTGGATCGTCTCCGGGATGAGGGCTCACAACAAAAAGTATTTGTTATCTTGAGCCCATACGAGGTTAATTACTTCATGCTGTATATCCAGTCGAGCAAACAGGTTCATCTGCATCTGTACACGCCCCGCGTCATCAAGTCGACGAAGCCATGCCCCACTCAGCTCTCTTATCACCCTCGCCTGTTGTCTCGCACCCCGGTTTGGCTAACACCTGTCCCCTTCTTTAGACCTCGCATTCAGTTTTCCGTGTTCCCATCGAACAGGGGACCACCGAGCACACACTCTCCGTCGTCTTCAAACGACACGAGCTCCGTTCCCAGCTTGACCAAAACGCAAGATGTTTGCTAGCACGAGGATCGAGGGCGTTGGGTCGTCGTTGAAGGGCATCGTCGTAAAGGCCCTGATGACCGGGTTTGTATCCGCGTATAGGCAGCACCGACCAATCTTTCTCGAAGATTTCGTGCAAGCGGAGAATGTGGAACCATTTAAACGTGGGGGGCCACAGTAAATGGAGAAGAGAGACGACACTGTAGGATAAAACATGAATTAGCATCACCATACCAGTAGTACGTTTATAATTACGTCGGAACATACCCAAAGTCCCGAGCGCTGGGCAATGGGATAGTTAGGTGCATTCGGACGGGGATGCCGTTATTCAACAACCTGAGCGTCGAAACGAGCCCGCTCGGCCCAGCATGCACTGGTCTGGTCGCGCAGAGTATGATTCCCTCAGCGTCGTTGATGTGACATCCAATAGTCAGAACAACTCACCACGAGCACAACAGCAACGGAAGGTACCATGATAGTGTTCTAGCGATGGGGTAGAAGACAAGAGTCCGATGTCTCGCTTCTATACTCGTGCAGGTCATTTAAAGTTAATCTGACCGACATCCAAGCCTCACACAACGTTCTGCTGCTGCACACGACGGGCAGCTCGAGGACGGCTTTGGTGGTGTGGATGCTCTGGAGGAGGAGACCCGGGGGCAGTCGTATATCTTTACGTGACTGCTTCGAATATTATAGTCCGAGTCAACATTCAATAAAAGAGAAACGGTTTCGCCACCTTCTCGCGTAAATTGATTCAGAACGTGAACTGTGTATACTAGTAGCGAGTCGGTGACCAGGCAACCACCAGATATTGATCACGTACTTAGTTACTAGACCGGTTCAATGGCAACCAGATCAACTAATAATCGGAGAACGCCGGGAATAGTGCGATCGATTCCCAGCGTTGCTTCCGATCTTATTGGCATCTACATTTAACCAGAGTCTGGACGATCATATGATGCGTCCCAGTCACTGCTTCAGTTGGGGAATGAAGATTTCTCTGTGCGTCACCGTGGTCCATTACTTGACGTTCGTGGACTTTATTTAAACCTGAACTTAGAACTTTCGTTGCCTTACGTAGACCACTTACCTGATTCCCGCAATGAGTCAAGGCTTTTCTCAGCCTATTAGTAGAGCCGCCGACGACGCGAACGCAAATTATAAGAAGACTTTACGACCCGAGGTGTGCTTCATTTTCGCCTCCGCGTCAGATGCGCTCCTTTCTCCTGCCATTCGTTTTTTTATCTATCGGAGTTATTGTCAACTCCAATCCGATCCTTTCCAGCTGGACTCTACATGAACGTCGCTCACATATCCCGACAGGATGGATGCTTGCCCGTAAACACGACGCGTCCGCCGTCATTCCACTCCGCTTCGCGTTAGCGCAGTCCAACATCGAGAAACTTGATGAATTTCTCTATGATGTCTCTCACCCGAGCTCTCCAAACTACGGTAAGCACTGGTCGGCAGGCAAAGTCGCTTCGACCTTTGCCCCGAGTGGCCAGTCGGTCGACGCCGTTCGGGATTGGTTGTTCGGGAGTGGAATCGAACCGCACCGAATCAAATTATCTGCGTCCGGAGGTTGGCTTGAGTTTGAGGCGACCGTCCAGGAAGCAGAGGAGCTCTTGCAAACGAGCTACAACATATACGGACACGAGAGTGGTGTCGAACACGTCGGTGAGTGATCATTGTTTACTCAAAAGTCCAGGTTTTGATTGATCTATGTTGTTGCGCGCATGTTTAGCCTGTGAGGGCTACCACCTTCCCGAGCACCTCACGCGGCACGTCGATTTCGTGACACCTACGGTTCATTTTGATGTCAAGTTGCCCAAGCGTTCCAATGCTGACCCCTCGGTCCCGCCTGTTGGTCTCCCTGGCAGTGGAAACGGTCCGACGACAACAGGAGAAGTGATCGATTGGACCTACTTGGGCCAGCTCACCGACTGTGACACTCACATCACTCCTTTGTGTCTCCGTGCATTATATGATTTCGAATATGAGCCCCTCGTGCCTGAACTGAACAGCTATGGTATTGGTGAGTATGGTAAACTCATCATGTGAACATTGTTTGAAGAGTAGCACTTAGTCGAGTATACCCCGCAATCGTACCGTCAGGAGGATCTCAACATGTTCGCCAGAAACTTCTCCTCGGACCTTGACGGTGTTAGCCCTGTCATGGTCTCTATTGACGGCGGTGCGTACACTGGTTCTACATGTTGCTCAAGGCGTACGAACTGAATCATGTCTTTTTAGGGGCATTGAGCTCGAATGAATCATTTTCTACCAACGGGGAGTCCAACCTAGATCTTGAGTATGCCATGAACCTAGTAACCTCGGAACAAGAAATCACTTTATACCAAGTTGGTGATCTGATTCAAGGTGGGAACGTGGATCGTATGACATCATGCCTTCTGACTGAGATGGGGTTCGCACAGGTGCATCTTTCGGCAATTTCCTTGATGCACTCGATGGTTCCTTTTGCACCTTTGAGGGCGGTGATAATTCGAGTTCAGATGGTGTTTATCCTGACACCAAACCTGGTGGATATAATAGTGAGAAAAGTTCATTTTGTGTCCTCTCTGAGTTGAAATTGTCCCTTGACAGAACAGGATTGCGGAACCGTCAAGCCTGCCAACGTGATCTCTACATCCTACGGAAACAACGAGGCAGATTTGTCAGTTTTTTATGCGCAACGTCAGTGTGCAGAGTATGCGAAGCTTGGTATGATGGGTGTCACTGTCTTGTACAGTTCTGGTGACAATGGCGTCGCGGGCAACGGCAACCTTTGTCTAAATCCAGACGGTACTGTTCAAATCTACTGTTGAGGGATACGATCTCATCGAGGATGTTCTGAGCAGGCTCTCAAACTAAAGACGGCAAGATTTTCAATCCTACTTTCCCTGCTACCTGTCCCTATATCACTTCGATCGGCGCCACTCAGGTTAGCAAAGGCAAGACTGTTTTTGATGATGAGTCTGCCTGCCAAGAAGTCATCTACTCAAGCGGTGGATTCAGCAACTACTTTTCCATGCCTGATTACCAGGAGGATGCCGTTAGGTGGTACTTGGACAACAACCCCCCCGCATACCCTGACAATATCTGGAACTCGACCGGAAAGGTAAGTCGGATGTGATCTTTGCCCGTACGATTCATTTATGCGGCCACCTGTATAGTCTCGTGCATTCCCCGATATCTCTGCAAACGGTGCAAACTACGTGATCGCGGTAAGCCAACTAGGGTTATTCACCACAAACTTGGATTGACAAGCTATGCATGGTCAGGTCGACGGCAACTTTAGTCTCGTCTATGGCACCTCCGCTTCGTCGCCGGTCGTGGGAGCCATGCTCGCAATGGTGAACGATGCCCGCATCGATATTGGAATGAGCCCCATTGGTTTCATCAACTATGCGGTGCGTGGGTTATCAGTGATCGATCACAAACAGATCCGTTGACGTTCGACGACAGATCTATAGCCCCGACTTTGCTGACGCCTTCAATGATATCACCAATGGCACTAACCCTGGTTGTGGCACGCTCGGTTTCAACACGAGCGAAGGTTGGGACCCCGTCACGGGTCTCGGAACGCCCAACTTCCCCGAGCTTCTTGCCCGGTGGCTGCTCCCTTAAATGGCGCACCGCGGCATGCTGTGACGACGGACGCTTTCCTTCTTTACATACCACTAATTTTAATGGACTCGGATTTTGCGTGCATGATGTTGTTCGGTTTCTTTGCTTTTGCTTTTCTGTTCTTTTACCTTCCTTCCTTTATTTTGGGGCAGTGTGCGTGAAATAGGACTCTTCGCGTAGGTAGTGGACTCTTGACACTTACAGAGGTGAAGCTTCTGAGAACGATACCCTGAATCATTAATTTCATACCAAATTCTGAGCGGGGCTCGACCCGAAGTACTTTGTAGATTATCCAGCACACAGGCCAATTGTTCAAGCAACCGCTAGTATCCGAAGTCCACGAAAGTCGACCGAACTTAGGGCACGGGGAATTTTAACCTGATGCATGAAACAATGCAATTAGTCTTTCTTAGGAAGTGGACAAGGTGTACAGTATGTAGTCAATATCGCCATTAATCATCCCCAGAGAAATACAGCCGCGCACGCCATTTACATATCCCACTTTGGAATCGGGAGTCGAGGAGGGAGTCTTGTTCGCCCGGCCGCTGACTTGGGTTTATCCTGATGAGGAGCAGGTGCCGGCGATGATTGCGACGGCTTCGCTGCTTTATCTGCCTCCCGTGCCCGTTGGTTTTGTCCCTTCTGGACGTCCTTGTTTTGCTTCTGTTCACGTGTCTCTTGTGGTAGGCTGACCACCTGATTGGCGGGTGAGCCGGGCGGGGACAATCGAATCGAAGGAGAACGGGTCAACAGCTCGTCACAGAGCTTCTCGATGCTCGAACCACTTTTCTTGGTAGACTTCTTTTCCTTCTTCTGAGAGTTAGGCGTGGTGGGATGATCAAAAATAGGCGATGCCAAAGGCTGATGTTGGAACCGAAGCTGACTCTGAGAGAAGTCGTGAGCGGGAGCATACGTACAACAGATCCACTCACTTTTGCAGCGGGGCTGGGGCTCCCTGGCCAACGCCCATCGCGATCCTTGGACACGGCATAAAAAATTGAATCTGGGACGTAGGTGTGGCTCAAACGACGCTTTGGCATCGGTGGTCGCTGCACTCTGAGGCGGAGGCGGGGCTGGGGAAATCTCGATTGCAGTGGGCTGGGATTACTGAGCAACGTAGGATCGGGCGAAGGAGGATCTATGACTTCGTCCTCTGCGATGTCCCCGTAGGCGCTGAGAGTGTATTCGTCCTCGGGCTCTGCGTTTTGGTCGTGATCGGCGGTGCCAGTCGATTGGAACGACTCGGGGGTGGCACTGGAGTGTGATGTCGCCGGTGGAGACGAGATTTCAGGTGCGTTGGGAGGGGGTATCTGTTTCAGTTGTGCATCGTGAAGCCCGAGCGCGTTCACTGGATGGCCCTACAAAGCATGAATGTCGGTAGAGACGACAGGGGAGACGACACCTACTGGAATAACTTGGAACGGAGTAGCTGGTGTGGTCTCGGTAGCCATGATGGGGGAAAACGGATGGATGACTCTGCGCAATGCTCTGCCCTGCCATGCTTATGTATCCCGCAGCTTCGCAGCTGGTGGACATGAGCCGTTGGTGGTCGGGCATGACCACAGCCACTGTGAGGGACGTGACCCTTCCACCCAAACAAAGCGAGCTTACCAGGTATCCTTTGTTGATCTATGGGGATGACAAGCAGGTACATTGTTTCCACTCCGACCGTCCGACAATGTGCTCGCTGAACTGATCAGTTGAATGATATGATGGCTTGAGACAAGCAGCCGCACCTAAACAAGTGGTTGTATACTCTCAAAGAGACGGGACAATGAAAACACAGCCCGCCGTAGCATCTACGCGGTGGTGGTCAGGTATGGTTGTCTTGGTCCTAGGAGCACATGTAAATGAAAGTAAACAACGCGTCCGTTGTTCTTCTCATCACTGTCAGGATCAAAAATCTTCTCTTCTGACGTGCTCTCGATTCTTATACCCCAAGACTCAAGAGTGCTTTTCGTGGTATACACATGCAGCATGATTCGAAAATTTTTGTCTGTCCGCACGGCCAATGGCTCGACAGAATGCTCGAGATTAAACGTATGCACTGCAAACCTCCGAGCGAGTATGCGTGAGCCCACTTGCCAACGACTCACGAACTGCAGGGGAACATTATAAAGAAATGGTGGCGACTTTCTTTCGGGTGTCATCGACGTTCTCTCTGGAGGAGCGTTCTGGAGTCATCGATCGGGTTTACGAACTGGTCACTCGTAATTCTCCTCAGCTACTAGTAGTACTTCCAAGGAGCGCGTTCTAATTAGCTCACCCAACAACCTGTTCAACGGGTCCCAAGTGGTTGTTTCCAACCATACGCTCGCACGGGCGCACCATCCCCGTCGTGTATACTCAACGGCATCAAACTGACCCACGTCTCATTCTCCACGCCGCACAACTCCCCAAGTCCCCTAAGATTCTCGCACACGAGCACACCACCACCAAGCAGCACCTCGTGCATCCCCCACCCCTCCTCCGTCTGCGCGTCCTCGTCCGCGGGCGTTTCGTCCGGACTGAGGATGTCAACGCCGACGATCTTCGCACCAAGACCGCGCAGCGCGACGGCAACATCTCGCGAGAAGTAGGGGTGCGCAAAGTACGCGGGGGTACCCCAGTGGACGTCCCAGCCAGTCCAGAGTAACACGATGTCTGCCTTGCCGTCCGTGCGCGAACCGATGCGGGACGAGAGCGCCGTCGTGGTCTCCGTGGTGCCGGTGATGCCCCTCGTCACGTCCGCCCAGGTGATCTTGGCCCGATCCCGTGCGAGGTGTCGTACATCCAGGACAACTACGCGGCCGACGAACTGTGAAAGTGGGATCTCGTGGAGTTTTTGGCCAGATGGGAAGAAGTGGAAGGGTGCGTCGATGTGGGTGCCCGTGTGGGTCCCAAGCGAGAGTGCGTGCACACGGACGACCATGTGGTCTGTCTCACCTGCCGGGTTGATGTCGGATCGAGCAGCGGTGAGGGGAAAGGAACATGCGAGGGACATTTTGAATTCGGGGTCTCCTGGGTAGCATGGCACGGGCTCGCGTAGGGGATGAGAGAGATCAACTATCATCGCAGGATTCATGACCGTTCAGTTACTAGCCCTCTTTTGGACGGACTGCCAGCACCATCAAGCATTCGCAGTGCCTACGGCCCGTTCAATAGTCGATACACCAACAAATCGTTTGCGCTCCTCGTATCGCGTGCTACCCTGCAGTCTCAACGCCGCTCCTACCAGAACGCACCAAGAGCCCAACGTCCGTGTCCAACCCCGCAAACTCGTCCCCTCTTACGCATTAGCTTATCTCCGCTGTCCTCGGCAGAGTCCTTTGCTTTGCATGTTCACCGTGTAATCTCGATCAGACACGCGACTATCGTTTATCCGAAAGCAAAGTGAACTAGATTCGAGGCGGTGTTGTTTGTGCTCAGCCCCATACAGTCCTGTGGAACTCAGTGAAGGCGTTCGTGTCAGTGGGTACTAGTATGTATTATTGTCGCCTTGCCTAACTTGAATTCGGTCAGCTTGCGAGATGCGCTGTATGAGCCTGGTGTAGACTACTACACGTCCGCTTGAAGCGCGTACGTCGAAAGCGCAACCGACACTCTCACTTGAAGCATCGTCAATCCACCCATTCCAGTGGACACTGCCAACCCTCGCCTACTTCGACCCGAAGGATGGACGGTCTGATATGAGTACAAGATGGCCTGCTTCGCAGAATACCGAGGCGAAGACGAAGTATATCAGACTCTTTCGTGTGTTCCACCTTCTCTGAGATCGTCCAGACATTACCAGGACGCATACATAACATTGATGATGTTTGGCTCAACTGCTGGCATTCTGCCCCTTCGAACCAAGCGACGAGTAGAAGCCAAGGCCCTTGCAGATTCATCAACTTCAAGGTGAGATTCCTTATGCTGGGCAACCAGTGATAGGCGGCGCTGATGCATATCAACTCAGATTACCAAGCTCTATCTATACAATAACCAGCGCGCACTCGCCCTCCATCATAACCTCCATATGATAATGCGCTGTTTCGCCCACTTTCCCCGTTGTTAGGGCATCGACGAGAAGATATTTGAGTATTTGAGTTGGATGGCACGGGAGTAGGTCTCATCACATCGCGTCTCTGACTCCCAGACATCGTATGCTTGCAGAACTCTTCAAGCAGGGCTCTGGTTCCACGCTCACGTTTCCGGCATATATTCTATTCACGCGAGAGCCGGGTGCTTAGTCCGACATGGACGCTGTTTGAACCCTCGGATTGAAGCGCGGTCATGCCAACACGCTGCACCGAAGCTAGACGCGAGCGAGAGTGCCTCACAGGGAGCGAATGCTGCCCTTAGATATATCAACGAAAGGAGGGTGGATCACTTGACAATCGTTGGAGGTACCGATTTTGTTTGTTCAAGAAAGACGTGTTTGACATCTGTCAACAGCTCTATACGCGTTCGTACGAGTAGTTGACGTTGTGGATTGCGTGTCGAATAGCGCAGTTTAACGCATTGTGAGTCTGGTAAATTCGAACTGGCGATTCGAGTCGGTGCGCGTGCCCGGATAGTTTTTTTTTGGGGGG